>DWLH01002050.1:0-11458 GCA_018249795.1 Heliconius telesiphe telesiphe | reverse complement strand
CAACAAACTCTTCCAAAGACCATTCAACGGGAACTCCTTTTACAATTCCCATCCTTGTAATATTAAATGTTGGAATAACACAAACATATTTACATAAACTAAGAACAGGATTAACTAAAAATTTGTTTGCTGCTTCAGCTGATGTAAACTGGACACTGATTTTATTGCGACCAACATTTTTAACTCCATCATTGACTATATCAGTAATTTTATTAGTATGGAGAAATTGACCAAATTTAATCGCTCTTATAGATGTACCTGCAGATGGATCAGGAGATTCCCTTGACACATACACGATAAAGGGACCTTTGTCAGTACTAATGTAGGATTTTGGGGCTTCGAACATGGAAGGGTGGATCCATACATTTTGGATAGAAGGAGTAGCAGTGGATGGATCTATAATCGTTTTTTTAGCACCATCTTGATTAGAGAATGCTTCCTCACCTACACTACAAAAACAATTTATTAGCGTCACGGCTATGATGCATGTTCGACGTCAATACAAAATGGCGGTGTGTTAGTGGCACTACCGTCGCATATTATGGTGTTGCCAGAAAAATAAAATGAAGTTAATTGGCTGAGATATAGCATCGGTCCAATATTGGTTACTCTCCCCTATATATTAAAAACAGAAAAGAACCAAGAATAGACCCTGGTGGGGCCCCCATACTGACAAATGATCCAGGAGATTTCTAGCCATTCACATCAACCCTCTAAACTCTGTTAGCTAAATAAGAGGTCAGAAGATTGAGTGCACGTCCTCTTATGTCGTAATGGTGTAGCTTCATGACCAATGTAGAGTGCTGAACGCAATCAAAGGCCTTAGACAGGTCACAGAACTTACCAAGATCATCCTGCGATCCCTCCCAAGCCTCATATATACTTTTTATAAGTACTACACCAGCATCAGTAGTCGAGCGACCTTTAGTAAAGCCATACTGTTTATCATGCAAAAGCTGATGTGAGTCAAAGTGCTAGTGTTGCCGATCAATAGTGGACTATCGATAGGATATCGATACTCTATCGATAGTAGTCCGATAGAAAGACTATCGATATTATAATTGATACTATCGATTAAATAGATAATATCGAAACTATCAATAGTTCAAAAAGGTACAATACTATCGGACAAATGCAATACTATCAATATTATCGATAGTATCGTATCTCTCAATCAGAAAGATATCGATATTATCAATAGTATCGATACTATTGAATTTCTAGGACACGATAGTATCGACAGTATCGATAGTATCGATAATATCGATTGTTGTGAACTATCGATTGTATGCTAATTTGCGATAGTATTGCTTATTATTTTCATGTGTAGTAACCAATAATTATAATATTAGAAACATCTTAGTTGAAGTACCTAACTAATTGCTTATTCATTCATAGTTCTCTCTTCTTTTCACCAAAAAAATCAAACAAAAGAAATATAACAAAAATGTATTTTGCTCTTTTCATTTCATCTTGTAACAAGCATTTAAAAATTTTGACTTTATGGCTTAGTAGTCAGAGCGCCTGGTCGGTTTCCAGAAGACGAGGGTTCGAGTCCCGCTACGTTCAAATTTTTATACATTTTCTAAACAAATATTATAGCCATAGTAATTGTTTAAAATATGTAGTTTAAAAAATGGAAAAGAGTCAGTTCTCAAATGGTATATATGTGTACATATATAGGTAAAGGACCTCAGTACCTATACATTTGTCCCGTATGTATCTGCTGTAATTTAGCAAATATTCAGATTCTTGAAGAAAATTGGATACCAGTCACAAAATAGAACTGTAAATTCGACTAACACGACTGTTCTAGACGTTTGTCGTCTTTTTTGTTCTTGTTGCTTGTTAAAGATTTGGTTTCTCTCTTCTAAATAACATTTAACACGTTTTTATCTTTTTATTAGGTTAAATATCATTGAACACTTTTTAAATTATTTTAAAATATACTTAGTATGAGATCAGTATGTCTCAAATAATTTGTTTACATTTGTTCTTTACTAATTTTGTTGCAAATAAATTTAAAATGATAAACCAACCAATTATTTAAAATTGTAAATGTCCTAAATTTAAATATTAAGTTCACCAAATCTCAATGTTTGTGTTTTTGCCACTATTTGTTTTATACTTTAAAAATAAAACAAAATATTATAATTCTAGCAAAATCAATTGTGATATTCAGATGCTAGTACCATTTTGTTACATAACTTTATCTTTTTTTAAAAGAATACCAATAAAATAAATAATTTAATGACAATGTCTAGTAAAATTTTCAGTCCAAACGAACTTAATAAAAAATATTAAATATTTTTTTTTTTAGCTTCACGCTGTATCCCGCACACAGCAGGGTAGGCAGAGGAAACCTCTTGTTAAGACACTCCGTTCCCCACTTTCCGCCGAATCCTGGAGGCATTGCGTGTTGAGTGGAGGAACTCAACGCCGCGCTTTGCCTCAACACCAGAGCGAAGAAATGAAAATGGAGAGGGGATCGAACCCACAACCAGTCGATTTTACAGTCACACTTTGTGCCTCTGCGCCACGACCGGCCTCAATTATTTAATAATTTAATTAATCTATTTGTAAAAATATTAATTTTCTTATGTTTTTTTAATTAATAAGTAAAGAAAAATATAGAGAGAGGTTAAAAATAATATAACACCAGAAAACTGTAATTATATTTTCAGAATATTTTATTATAATTTGATTTTATTACTCAAGTATTTCTAATTTCAAATATCAATAGTTGATAATTTATAAATGCACCTAAAAATAAGATGTTTGTAAATAAAATAAGAAATCTAAAAATTGTTAATTGTTTTCCATAATGTGATTATATTAAGTGACGGTCAAAAATAGCTAAATAACAGATACAGTCTCAATTTGTATGTGAATAATGTTACAAAACCCTAATAGCCCAAGATCCCAGACCCCCCAAACTTACGTCATTTTAGCAAAGCTGGAATTTTTAACATTATTAGTCCAATACGTACTGAGGACGGTATACGTACTCACTAACTTGAAAGTGGGGACCTTTCGGAGGTAGCTCAAACTTAAGGTACCTAAAAACCATGCCCACCTACGTTAAAGTAGAAATCCTCGTACTTTAATATGTTATTAAGAATATTGTAAAAAATATATATTCATTATTGCCAGACCTTTTACGTGGGCCTTTACTCCCGGACTTTAAAGGTTGTTTAAAATTGAGGCAAACTACGTCATACTAGCAAGTCAAAATTTTACATAATATATTATTTAAGGTACTATTTCGAGACCCATTATAAACATATTGATGAATACGAGCCTTTCTACTTTAACGTAGGTGGGCATGGTTTTTAGGTACTTTTAGTTAGAGCTGCCTCTGAAAGGTCTCCACTTTCAATACAGTGAGTACCGTCCTCACTACGTTTTGGACTAATAATGCTCAAAATTCCAGCTTTGCTAAAATTATGTAGGTCTGGGAAGTCTGGAATCTAGGTCTACTATCAAAGCGATAACGCCGCACACGTCTTATTCAAGAAATCGAGCTGTAAGTGATGGCGGCGAATTTGAATAGCGTAAAATAGAACGAAAGATATCCCATCCTTGTTCTCGTATGTTTTTTTAGAGTGAAAAGTGGGAGTTAGGCAACGCTTAGTAGTATTTTTATAGTAGTAGGTGTTTACGTGATTGGTATCTATTTGTCACTGTGTCACACGAAATACAGTAAGGATAAACATCGTTAAATGAAAAAAAAATCTCACGTCTAAACTGTTGAGGTATTTTGATTAATTTCTTTAGAGTAAGCTTTAATTATAAGGTAGTTACTTTTTGCGCTTCTTTAATTCTTAATTAATTATTTATTTTCATTTTGTGGACAATTACTTGAATAGTTCTTACATAATCGATGGTTTGGTGCAATTGGAAAATTCCATTCTTTGTATAGGGTTCATAATGGACCTAATATATTTTAACAATAGTTTACTATTAAGAAATTGTATCGTGAATAATTATAAAAGTAATAAGCAGTTTAGAGAAAACTAGTATTTGTAGTAAAAAATATTATGATTATATCTTAAATTTCTGCAGGGTTTTTCGTCTATTCTCTTGTAGATTTCAGCATAACATAATATGAAAATGTTGTTTTTAGTATCTGTAAAACAATATATATTACATTTTTACTTTAATAGAAGAACGGAGAAATTGTGATATTTTTTTTCTTTTTATTGGATTGGAATTAGAATATACGTAAAGATTAAACGTGAAATATAATTATAATGTTAATATCTTCGTCACCATATTAATTAGTCTAATTATTTTCTTTTTTGTCTTATTTAAAATATTGCCTTATAGGAGTAAATGGGTAGTTGATTAGTACTAAGTAATATACACATATACAAATACATCATTTCACATCCTTTTTTGCGAAACCTTATTTGCCCAAGTTGAACACAATTCTTTTCGTGCACCAGAATCCAATACTACTTTAGTAAAAATGTAATATATAAAATAAAAACATGAATGGAACAGGACGGTAACGGAGTGTTTTAACACTAGTTCCCTGTGTATCCCGTACACAGCGGAGAAGGCAGAGAGAAACCTAGTGTTAAGACACGCATGAAGCTGTTTTATTTAAGATTCAAATAAAAACATCTCGTTTTGTGGGCCTCAAATCCGTTAGCACCTTATCGTGGCAGTCTAGCATATTTCAACTGCACAAAAAATGTATCACCATAAGTTCATACGGAAGCAAAGAGCACTACATTGACATGTCCAAACTTAGTAGCATGCCAATGAAAAGACCAATGGACGAAGATGGGCTAGTAATGTATGGCATTAGTCTCGGCTTGTCTTGCCAGGATCTGCCTTGCAACTCAATCAGCAGTACTTCAATTAGCAGTCTGCGATATCCTCGTTAAGGCACTTTGCAAGGTGTTCAATTTTTAGTCAATTGTCTTACGTGTCCTGCATCACGACATTCAGAAATTGTTTCCTAGGGCGCCCGGAGAAACTAACTCTAGAGCCTAACATAGCAATGTGCTTCCTTCTGACATAGTTCCTAGGCCGGAGCGCACCGTGGTCATAAAATCTCAGGCGACGCTGTGTGAACTTCAAGGATTCGATACGTCAAGGACTCCATGACTAATTTGAATGAAAGTGTTGCATATTGGACTTCGAGATAGATGGTTCTGGCCTCGTGCCTTAACTTTCCCAACTTAACATAGATTGAGCTCGATCCCAAGCAATCAGAGCGAGTGAGTATCAGTGTTAGTCAAGGGATTTCGATACTTAATCTCTGCCAGAAAGTCGATCTGCATCGGTCTATGCAACAACCACCACGTGATCCTAGGCTTACGTTTCTCAGCTACTTTCTTTTTAGGAGTTAATATTATTGACAAGAAGATATTGGGCCGTAAGGTTCACCAGGAATTATCTTAAAGTTAGCCACCCTGCCCACATGATACCATCTAACAAATAATTTAAATTGAGCGAGACCCACTCTTATAATTGATAAGGTATTGTGGATTATTTTGAAAGAACGTATTCACAATGGCAATACAGGTATTTAGTATATTTTCTCCCTCTGTATTGCGAAAATCATGTCCAAAATTACCGTTAACACGTTCATATGTTTCCACAGCCTTGAATAGGGCCGGTAAAACAGGAGGGCTAGTACAGGTAGAAAAGTAAATTGAAAGGGGGATTGGCTACCACTTTCACAGATTGGATTGTCATATGATAGTGGTAGCTCGAAGATTCAGGGTTACGTACACGTATATCCAGGAACAAATATCAGACAGGTATAATTTCTCTATTTTTCCTCGACAAGCAATAAAATGTGAACATGAATAAAGGGTATGCATATTCTAAAAGGACGAGGGCATTTATAATATTTCTTTAATTCTACTTATACTTACGGATATCATTGGTGCAACTCCAGCGCTTATACCACCGAAGGCTTTAAAATCCATAACAATTTGCATTTTTTGTAACATTAACAGTACTATCTTTTGATTCGGTATAGACATATTCTCCCATGGAATTGCGTATAGCAAATCAGATAAATTATATGTCTGTAACAGTAATAATAATAACTAATTATTATTATTAATATTTTTTGTATTTCACCTAATATGTGGTGTAGACGGCGAGACATCACTATGTGTCACTATGTGCTTGATTATTTATATAATTTAATGACATGTTAGATATAAAGTGGGGGAAGTCAATGCTACTCCCCGATTCACTGCCTCTGATTGAAAAATCAACACCTGGATCAACGTTTAACATCAGGCTTTTGACGTGGTCAAACGCAGTGGCGGACTAATGCTAAAACGGGCCCTAGGCAACTTTATAATTCCGGGCCCTTCAGTCATGACACATACTTTGCGTTTGGTCCTTTGGTTTTAAATGATATAGTATATATGTTCTATTTAATTATTGGATTCTAAGAAAAAAGGAAAAAATAATATACATGTAAAAATAATTGAATAAACATAATTTATTAAAATAAACAAAATTAAACATAATGTAATAAAATAACATAATTTAATAAAATAAACAAACAAACATAATTTATTAAAACAAACAATAATACTCAAAAAAATATACACAGATTTAATAGTTATTTTGGCTTTTTTCCCACTTTTATTTCTGAAAACTCATCAATAAGTTTGTCGTAATTAATAGAGTTATTTAATAAGTCTTTCCTATATATAGTAACGATAAACTATTTAATTTTTGTTGACCTAAGGTGGATCTTAAAAAAAAAATATTCTGGCCATTACTAAAAATGATCTTTCACCTCTTGCATTGTTTATTGGAAGGGTTAAATAAATTTTTAGAATGGTATTTAAATTTGGGAATATTGCAATAATATTATTTTCCTTTATAAATTACCATACGGATTGAGGCGAAATTATATTTTCTTTGCTAATAAAAGTCTTAAATTGTATTACTTAATTTTTCAGTTTTGCTAGATTCAAATCTTGTTCGTAACATTTTAATTCCTCTATTGAAAAGTCACTTAACTCACAATCATAAAAAATTGATTTGAATTTATTGTTAGCAGTTTAGTTTTTATCTATTTTTAATATTGTATCTATATATAAAAAAATATTAACTTTGAAATGTTCTTTACCACTGAATCTACTTTCATTTTCTGGGGTTTCATCATAAAATAGTTTACGTACTTTCAGCCGTTTTTTATCACTTGAATATGCAATATTTTTAAAATTTGTTGCTTCGTTTTCCAAATTATCAGAATCATCTCTAACAGTTTGTATGAAATCTATCCATGAGTCATATATTAAAACTGTTGTATTTAAGGATTCGTCATTTTGTTGAAGAATTTTAATTGAAGTATTTATTCTCTTTAAAAATTTTTCCCATATAGTAAGTAAGAGTACATACTCAAATGAATCAATTTGAGATTTTTTTTATAAAAAACCTACAGCTTCGGATCTTGTTAATGGTTTTCATCTTTGTTTGGGGAAAAATTATGTAAACAATATTTAATTTCGTCGTAATTTTCCTTTAAGCATTTCACAGCATCGGCACGAGCAAACCACCTAACCTCACAAATAGGCTTAATATTTAAGTGTTCGTATATAATATTTAAATACCTACTCGTATGCGTAGAACTTGAAAAAAATACATACAATTCTTGAACAATATTGAAAAAACCGGTCATTTCCAAACAACTTTCTGCAACAGCATTTCCAATTAAATTAAGTGAATGATTAGCACATGGTATTAAATGAGCAGAAAAATTATGTTTTTTTTTCTGGATTGGAGTCCCATGTATTTCCCCGACATATTAAAGCATTGTCATAACTCTGACCCCGACAGTTGGTGATGTCTAAAGTAGAATGTGTTCGTTGGTACGTAATACTTTTCTCCGCAAGTGTGCCAGACCCCGCAAATCCACTCGTCGGTGCGTAGAAACCAAAAGAAAAAAAAAAAAAGAATAGCCCCCTATTTGAATCGATTGCGCTGGGTCCCAGAGCTGCATCTCTAACCGTTCGCAAGATAGCTTTTCGATTAATTCAATCCCACCAGTCGATTCGCTTATCAGTCACCCTCATTAAGCTCCCGCCCGGCCTTATCGCTCACTTCCCCTAATTGCTAGCAACATAACTACGTCACAGTGTTGCTGTCTCTTTCTGGCATTGCTCATCACCTAAGGATGTGCCTCTGTCTCCTTGTCGCTATGTTGACTAATACTTAACGCAATTTCTCTCAATTTAATCAAAGCGCCAGAAACCACGATACAGTACAATATTGTATGCTAGAACCCGCGATATTTTATCACTTCCTGCAAATGATTTTCTTGTTACAATCTTTATGAATTTATTTAGTCTAAATAATTCCATTACATTTTTTATTATACAATTATGTTGACTAATACTTAATACAATTTCTCTCATTTTAATCAAAGCGTCAGAAACAACGGTACAGGACTGTATGCTAGAACCCGCGATATTAAATCGCTTTCTACAAAATTATTTTCTTGTTACAATCTTTATGAATTAATTTTGTCGAAATACTTCCATTGTATTTATTTTTTATTATACAATATTTCAAATAATGGTGCGCCGGTGAAACAATATATTTTTATTAAAAACTTTCCATTTAATATATATTTTTTTATAAAATCTAAATTAATATATAAATTTTTATAAAAACTAAATACTTCTATTGTATTTTTTATTATACAATGTTTCAAATAATGGTGCGCCAGTGAAACAATAACGTCAGAGCAATGCTGTGACGTAGTTATGTTGCTAGCAATTCGGGGAAGTGAGCGATAAGGCCGGGCGGGATCTTAATGAGGGTGACTGATAAGCGAATCGACTAGTGGGATTGAATTAATCGAAAAGCTATCTTGGGAACGGTTAGAGATGCAGCTCTGGCTGGCTAGCGCAATCGATTCAAATGGGGGGCTATTTTTTTTTTTTAGTTTCGACGCACCGACGAGTGTACTTGCGGGGTCTGGCACACTTGCGGAGAAACGTATTCGTTACGTAATACATACTACTGTCTAAATCTAATTTATTTAATAAATTCCAAAATATTTTTTTCTAAGTTTTCACCAGTATGAGAAAATATAGGTAGGATAGGATCCTAAAAATCTTTCTTTTATGCCAGTTGGATGAACATAGCGAATAATGACGGTCAGTTGATCTACGTGAGATATATCAGGTGTTGAATCAACAATTAGACAGTAAAATTTAGCTTCCTTTATTTCGTTTACTATTGTGAGTTGTAAATCTTTCGATATAATTGAAATAAATTCATCACATATTGTAAACGACAAATAGTTTATAGTACCGGTGCCGCAATTTGCATATTTTTTCATGTGTTCCCGCAAAAATGGATCGAACTCGGATAAATAACCAGTATTTTCACTTAAAAACACTTCATTTCTACCACGAAACGCTAAAGAATGAGAAGAAATAAATTTGATTGTCGCTATCACACGTTTAAGAACTTCTCTCCAATATTTTTTTTCATTTATCATTTGTTATTCCAGTTCAGTATCAATACGTCCGGTAATTTTAGATCTTGTCATATTAAATTCAAATAGAGTTAATGTGGTCACTAGAGTTTTCATACTCAAACAATTTTTTATGTACATTTTTCCATTCCATCATTCGTCCCTTTTGTCATTAGCGTTGTTTGCTTGGAAAATAATTTACAGACGTAACAGTACAATAAGTTGTTGGTTTCAGTATACACCAATCAATCTCTTTTAACTTTTTCCCCGCTATTAATTGTTCTGTAGAAGGAGACAATAGTTAATTTCCTTGTGATTTGTTTCAACCTATCGTTGTACCGAATAGAAGATGATTCCAAAGATCCATTTACTGAATTTGGTGCATTTTTTATATAATACTCTCGCATGGCGTCTGATAAATTTTCTGGCCATAATGCAATATCGTTTCCAAAACTCTTAGTTTCATCATTACTTTGAGATGATTTTAATTTCTCTTTTTTCCGTTTGTTTCATCTTCACAAGATCAGAATTGCTTTGTTTATCCTGTTGGTCCTTTTGCACAATAGTTTCAGACACAAATGATGTTTCTGGAGTTTTAGCCGGTTGTGAAAATGATGACGATTGTTGTAATTATTCCATCTCCAGTTAAAAAATTGTCCAAAGACTTTTTTATTTGGTTTGCCACTTTCTCTCGATCTGCTTTTCGTTTTCTTTTTGCACTTCCACTTAAAAGTTTATAGGAATTCATTTTAAAGGCTATGTACTAAAAAGAAAGAAAAAAGAGATCTTCAATTATATTTACAATATGTGGTACTTATATTATATAGATTGGTTCCGGAATTATGACGCGATCCAAAAATATTAACTTTCCAATAGGCTCAACTTCATATAAATCGCACCTGATTACCCTTTCTTAAAAGAAACAACTATAGCTTCTTTGACTTTTTAAACTCGGCTCGATAGGTGTGAGGCACGATCATCGACACTCGTGGATGTAGATGCATAAGCACATCCACACTTGCACTTGTTTATCAATCAACGATTTGGCATAATTTGGATACGTTTCAGTCAGTTTCAATAATTACGAATTTTACGTTTTTCTGTTAAATAGAAATGAGAATGAATTAAAAAATTTAAATACCTAATTTTCGGGCCCCAAAAATTACGGGCCCTAGGCAGTTGCCTAGGTTGCCTAGGCCTTAGTCCGCCCCTGGTCAAACGTAAGTCTATCTATCATACATAAAACTATTAACTGCGAGTTGAATTCGCCCACAAGAGTTTGCTTAATACTGTAACTTATAAAAATTGATAAACTTGAGTTAACGGGCATATGCACTAATTTTGTATTACTCTACTCTACTAACTACGAGTATAAGTTTGTACTATTTTTTCTGCGTTGACCAATTTTCGGATTATTTTAATTTGATTGTATTACAAGTTATTACTTTTAGCAAAATTTCAATTTCAATTCTAGGTCAACGGGAAGTACCTACCTTTACCTTACTACTCTTTAAATTTTGATTAAGCGGCGGATTTCAAACAGGATGCGATGGAAACGGGGCGTAGGCGCTCGTATCTTTTGATTCTGTTGACTTAGAAGTTTTTGTTACTGCTCCAAGAGTATTTGATATTAATTTCAACTTGATTTTTTCGCTGGATCTTAAGTAAAATGATCATCGATTTCGAATCACTGGAGAACTTAAACCGTGACACTATCACACTACATAACATTAAGGGCCCTCAGATCTTCACCGACGGTAGCAAAATAGAGGGGAAAGTAGGTGCCGCCTTATCTCGATGGGAGGAAGGAAAAGAGATCAGTAATGAAAAATTTATCCTGCATCCAAATTGTACAGTTTTCCAATCTGAGCTATATGCTTTAGTTAGGGCGACTCAAAAAGTAGTTCATAGTGATGATCAAATAGTCAATATATTCAGTGACTCTAAGTCGTCACTGGAACTTCTAAAAAATCCGAACTCAAA
>DWLH01002049.1:0-11461 GCA_018249795.1 Heliconius telesiphe telesiphe | reverse complement strand
ACAAGCAATAATGCTATATATAGAAAACTCCACGTTAAATAAATTAAATATAAATAAAAAAATACAATAAAGTTTGAGAAACAGAATTTTTTTGTTTACATTTTTTGTCTTGCCATAATGAATCGAGAATAGTTTTAGAAAAGAAAAATGGAAATAAAGGCGACGTTGTTATCTTTTATATTTGTTATAATGACCTTTCAGGTATAAAAATTACACAACTAACACAAAACCGAAATAAAACAATATTAGAGTAAAAGATATCAACGATCACAAAGCATACAATAAATTATAGTAAATAACTTTTTCCTAATTATTATAACAGTATACACACTTCTGACAAAAGTGGTTTTTTTTTATTACATGCTGTAACTAAATATAAAATTTATTTTAGTTTATTTTTTTAAATTTTAATTTAAAAAATTACATTATCTATTTTGACATATCAAACGTCATCTATGATTTTGAAAGTATATTATTATGTAAGTTCCAATTGACTACTGTTACTCGTGTAGTTTACGGCTTACTGTATAGATGGAGCTGTCATCAAAGTCCGATAAAACTAAGTAAAATTTTTCAAAACACTGTAAGTTACTATTATATTAGAAATATCCAAGAATAATGCGTTAATAAATTGAAAGAAGCTAACGGAAAGGGATTATAAAGTAAAGATTATTATTTTTATTATTTTTTTATTCTTATTCATTATAATTATAATTTATAAACATATTTACTTATTAATATTAAACATTAGGCTATTTTTATATGACATTAAAATATTATGAATATTTGGTAAAATCAAATACCCAAATGGAAAATAATACTAATATCATTTCCTATTACTCACACAGGACAACAGAAAAGCACATACATACTTAACTAATAAGGTAAGAATATTTTAACCGAGTTACATTATATTATAAACATAGAATACTTCTAAGTGGGTACAAATACTATGTAAATACTTATATAAATAATGTAGATGTGTTAATGTTATTGATAATAGCGAATGTAGGTTTTGGTTTTTGAATTAATACGATACATATTTTGAATGCCCGTGATGTCTAACACTGCAGGTATAGTCAGTTAAATTAAATCAAAATGTGTGCTATATATAAAGAATAACGCTTATTATTTCTTTTTAATTCAAACTAATAGTTTCTCTTTCGCTTAAAATCTATAGACGTCCATAAATAAAAAATAAATGTACGTTAGTATAAATATTAAATAGTCATTACATATTTTTTAACATTTTTAAAGTGTCATTCCACCCTTAGGAAAAAAATCTTATTAAGATTAAACATATAAGAAATTTAACGTAGCGGGATTTGAACCTGCGTCTCTTTGAAAATCGTCCAAGTCCACGTCCACCCTTGGACGGCTTGAAATATCTCTTTTAAGTGAATAAAATATTACAGTAGTTATTGTGGCTTATTATTGTGGCAAAATTAAACGGAGATATCTGATGACGATCCGATTTTATTTTTGAGATCCTACGACGTAAATGAAAAAATATTATAAGCAAAATTGTTTAGAACTCCATAGCCGAATGGCCAAAAATGTCTGTTTTGCCATCTGTCCGACCGTATGTAACAGCAACTTTATTCTAAAATTATTACAATTATACACATGAAACTTGATATATTCTGTGAGCCGTTTTACAAGTTTTATATAAAAAAATAAACAAAAAAGCAATAAGGGAGACATGGAACTAAAACAAAAAAAAGTTTTTCATAAAACCTATATGTGTTGAGTTTTTATAGATACGTTTTTTTTAGAAAAGACATTCAAGTTCCTAAAAGCATTTTTTAAATCCAATTCAAACACAAGTTTTTAAATATTTCTCTAACAATGACTTTTAAACAGCCACTTACATCCTAGAATCGCTTAAAACATTATATAAGAAGTATAATCATTAATCTTGCTGTAACAGCTCTATATTGCAGTTCCGGTTGCTGTTTCTTATTTAAATTTAATTTCAATCTTTAAAGGAAATAAAAAACATTGCCAAGCACCAAAAAAAGCTCATTATGCAACACGGCGTTCGGAAGTGGGCGCATTGACTGAGATACATGTGCCGTCAACCGTAGACGACATGAATAAATCGTAACACTTTGATTGTTTATTCAATTTAAATTCAGTTTTTATTGAAGATATATATAATTTACTAAAATAAGTCAAAAATTAAATCAGCTTCACGCTGTATGCCGCGCACAGCAGGGTAGGCAGAGGGAACCTAGTGTTAAAGCACACCGTTCCCCACTTTCCGCCGAGTTCTGGAGGCATTGCGTGTTGAGTGGCGGAACTCAATGCCGTTTCGCTCTCTTCACCAGAGCGAAGAAATGAAAATATAAATGTAAATACATGAATCATTTCCTCGAGTGGGGATCGAACCCACAACCATTCAATTTCACAGTCACACTTTGTGCTCCTACGCCACGACTGGCCTCATTTACATTACCAAGTGTTTTTATTTAAATTAGTAGAGTTATGACTTTTACACCAATGTTTTTAAATATTAATAACTTTTATAGCTTACTATAGTTGATATTACATTCAAATATGTTACAATAAATCCAACAGAATTTTAAATTAAACAGAAATTTTAAATGAGGACGACGTGTTTGACATAATTAACTTATTCCTTGATTTCCTATAAATGAAACTGGCAATTGATAGATTGAATAACTATCATACAACGATTTCATGTTCACTTTTATTACAATAATAAATGTATAAATCAGTAATGTAAATACTTTAGAACAAGAAAAAAACTATAGAATTTTTACAAATGTTTTATTTAAAAAGATAACAACAACAGTAAATCTATTTATAGACAATAAATAAACAATCTTATATCTAAAATTATTTACAGAAATACACTTCATATTCACAGTAACTTCATAATAAATAACCGTCAACTACTCTCAGTAATTTTCGATCTACATTAAACTCGTTTTATAAATGCTTACATTATATGAACACGCTGTCACAATTACGCTGCGTCTGTGAAAAAGAAAGCTCTCTTTCACATATCTAACACATGTTTACACTTTATAACACAAGGAAAGTTAGAAATTGGAACATATACTTAATACCACAACTGTAATACTGAGAGTGTATTTTAAGCCTCTACTTCATGCGCTCATTAAGTTTTTATGTAAAGTTAATAAGAATCAAACTTAATCATTAATTAAATTTAGGTTTAAGCTCCTCGCTATATTTTATGGTGTTATAGGATGATTCACTGTATGAGCCCTGGGCATCTTTAGGAGGCCCAAAGCGAGAACTGCCGTGTCCACCGAAACTGTATTTTGGACCAGATGGTATGGAACTATGACCGGAGGAAAAGGAACTGTGGCTAGATAACGGACCTCTGTAGGATGAACTTCCTGATCCAAAACTAGGTGCTGAATGTTTGCTTGATGTTACATAATATGCTGGGCTGGGAGCTGAAGCTGCATGAATGTTACTGGCGGAGTAAGAAGCTGAAGGTGATCCGTATGTAGTTCCAGGTGGAGCCATTTGACCACTTGCAGAGAAAGCTGATGCAATAGATTCATAAGAACCAAATCCTTCTTTAGATGGTAAATAAGCAGAAGCGACCTGTTTGGATGGACTACCAGCAGCACTAAGACCTGACAAAGAAGGGAAACTGTAAGCATGTCCAGAAGATCCCAGCGATGCTCCACCATGACCTCCAGCTGGCTGGTAGGTAGCAAAAGATGGACTTCCATAAGAATTAGAATGACCTAATAAATTATGACTTGCCTCGCTTTGTGCAGAAGCACCTAAGAAAGTCGAAGGCTTGAAATTAGACTTACCTGCCGTAACATAGCCACCTAAAGATTTTAATGATCCGCCGAGAGAAGATTGACCTGAACCTCCCAAAGAAAGTCCAGCATAAGAATGCCCTGAGTCTCCTAATGGAAGAGCAGCACCTTCGTAAGAATGTCCAGAAGCAGGTACCGCGTAGTTCAAAGCAGGCTGGCTAGCGGTAGATTCAGGTGAAAATAGGACAGGTCCTGTAGATCCATAGCTACTGAGGCCTTTAGCTCCAAATGCATAAGCGGGGACTATTTGACCGGCTTGACTTGACTGTTCACCAAAACTATATTGTTGTAATTTAGGACTTCCATAACTAAACTGAGGTGCACTCAAGTCTTGGCCATTGTGACCGCTTTGCCCAGCGAATTGATAAATGGCACCTTGGCCAGACGAAGGTAAGGCAATAGCCCCAGAATTAATTCCGTGAGATAATTGACTCATGAGTTGAGAGAGGTCATTAGAAATAAGACCTGGTTGGCTCGGCTGTAAAGTGATAGGTGCAAGTTGAATGGTTCCGTGACCACTGGCTGGAAGACCCTCTGATTGAACTTGGTACGATGGTTGACCTGAACCTTGAGCTAGGAAGTTGAAACTAGGTTTAGCGCCTCCAATGCTGTATCCGGCACCGATACTTATAGCGTTAGCATCTTCTTGACTTAAGGCAGGTCCTTGATAACTATGACTAGATGAGCCATGGGGGGGTAAATAATTTCCAGAAGCAGCTTCCCTTTTATCTTTTAGCTCTTCTTTTTTTGCCTTTATAGCCCATGATGTAGATATACTCAACAGAGTTACGAAAATCACCTGTGGATCGAAATAGAATACATAAGTTTTATATAATACAAGTTCCGCCACTCAACACGCAATATCTCCAGAACTCGGCGGAAAATGAGGAATGAAGTGTCTTAGCACTAGGTTCCTTTTGCCTACCCTGCTGTGTGCGAGATATAGCGTGAAGCTGATTTAAAACATTTAGAAATTTTATTTAAAACCAATTTTACTTTCGTTAATGCAAATTACTCTGGGAATCGAAAAACTTGTTTTCTACCACACGTATAAAAGCCGACCCGCATGGCAATGTTTAAGATTATACCAGCCATTATAAATTTAATTTCACTTTTACCGCTTTTACTTAAACAAAAAAAACTACATATATTTTTGCATGATTTAAATTGATATAATTTTGTACATCATTTTTAAATATATGAAAGTGATTAAGAATTAGATTACTTTTTACAAATACATTCAATATTTATTTTAAAAAATGGGTTATGTATAAAATTATCTATTAAAAATTTAAACTTTAATTCCAGCTTTTAGCTTCAATGTAAATACTTCAAGTATTTACAAAATTAATTGAAATAAAGTATAAGAATCTGTACTATTTTTGTATATCATTAAAACATTAATTTAGAAGATAAGATCAAAATCCTTTGTTGGCACACATTTCCAATTATATATATTCGCACTGAACCCGCACTCACCGTGAATTTCATTTTGTATGCTTATAGAACCTTAGATGTCGTTGTCGAAACTAAACCACTATATCAAGAGAAACACAAAACCGTTAACAACACTGACGGCCGACTGCTACAGCCGCCCAATTTGTAATGTGTTGTCGCTGTATTTTCACCGAATTTATAAGAGAGCGACTAGAGGCAAGCACCCGCCGGCGCTTCGGAAGGGTAAAAGTATATCGGAGGACCCTTTCACTGAACCAACTGAAAGAATGGGAGCGAGCCATTGGGCTTCCGAGCCCAGACGTGAGGTAATACCCACCGGAAGTATTACATCATTTGATCACGGTTAGATGCACTTATTGACGGTCGTGTGCGCGTCGTGACTGTAGTGCGGCTGGAGATCTAAGGATAGGCCTAAAAAATGGCAATACAAACGATTTTCACATGTTTAACATGCTTATACATAGGTAATTATAATTTCTTTTTTTACTTGCTTCACGCTGCATCTCGCCTTGAGGGAATCTAGTGTTAAGACACTCCGTTTCCCAATTGGTACTGGAGCGAAGAAATAAAAATATAATAATTCAATCCCACGAGGGCGAACCCACAACCGACTCGTTACAATCACACGTTTGCGGCTCTGCGCTCTCTGACTACCGCATAGGTACTTTACATAGCGTAATCAATTTTCCTAATCTTATTTAGTGTTCATTGGCTCACTCTCTTCTGTCGTATTAAAATTTAAAATCAGCTCGATAAACATTTAAGTAGATCTCCAGATATACAGAGGATGTGCCCAGAATTTTTAAGATGCGCATGCACTTTCATTCTCGTGAATGCTGACATCACACAGCGTGGGTTGCAAAGTAATTGCTATTTTGAAGCTTGAGAACAATGTTGGGTAAATTTACTTTATATTATTTTTTTATGTTTAGATACTTATTTAGTAATAATTTGTATACGATTTTGTATATGACCATTACAAAACTTAGGTTATATATTTTTTATTATTTTATATTGATGCACTAGGGATGTATCTATATGTGTACTAAACTATTATAAAAAACTAAATTATCTCTAACTATACAAGAAATGCAGAAAGATAAATTATAATAATAAAACAAAAATGTCTATAAAATATTTTTATTTGACATATAAAATGACACATTTTTTAGTTAAGGTTTTACAAAGAATTAGTAGGTTACAATTATAAAATAATACATAAAGGAAGAGAGAGAAGAGAGAAACATTGTATAACATTAACAATGGTTACGAGTAATAATGTAATCTAAAAAATAAAAAAAGATACTTTAATATAATAGCGGTTATCAGATATTACACAATAAAACGCTTCAATAGCCTAATAACCATTTCGATAACAATAATGTTAATAAATATTATTTTCTAACGCACGATTCTTTTGGTTCTTATTTACTAGATTTTATAATATTATCGAATTTTAAGAAGAAGGTATTACAATAAAAGAAGAAACGAGTAATGACTTTACTTTATAATTTGCTTCCGAGATATGTGGTAAAATTTGGAGATACTGTGTGCTGAGTAGTAAGAATATATTTTAAGAAATATATAAATAAAATAAATTTAAATAAAATCAGCTTCACGCTGTATCCCACACACAGCAGGGTAGGTAGAGGAAACCTAGAGTTAAGACACTCCGTTCCCCACTTTCTGCCGAATTCTGGAGGCATGGCGTATTGAGTGACAGAACTCAATGCCGCGCTTTACCTCCACACCAGAGCGAAGAAATGGAAATATAAATTTAAGTATAATAAATATATATATATATATATATATATATATATATATATATATATATATATATATATATATATATATATATATATATATATATATATATATAAATAAAATGTTAAGTATTCTCTGCATAAGTACCTAGCTGAATTAAAAGAACGGTGCATAATTCAATTTTCAATTTAAGACACAAATGCATTATTAAAATTTTGAATCTTAAATTCAATTAAACCTGCTCAAAGGATTATTACTTTGTTCAAAATTTCATATAGACTTCATGACCTCTTTACAATTACAATAGTTTTATTAATAAGTTAAATATTAGTAATATATTATAATACTAGCTAATATTATATTATTAATTCAACATGATAGATTTATATCACGAACGACATTATGCAAAACTCACTTTTTTTTTATATATTAGGAAGTGAATATGAGGCCGTCCTGGCACAAAAGCACAAGGGTGTGCATGTAACGCGATGGTTGTGAGATTGATCTCGAGGAAATTAATTATTATTTAATAGTATAGTATTTATATTTTAATTTTTTCGCTCTGGCACCAAGACAAAAGATCGGTGTTTAGATCCACCATTTAACATGCAATGCCTCGAAAATTTTGGCGGAGAGTCGGGAAAGTCTTAACACTAGATTGCTTCTACCTACAGCGTGAAGCTGATTTAAAAAGTAAACATGATTTTTGGCTCTATTGTTGTTATATTAACATGCAGGAATATGCCGAAGTAATTGAGAACGTTATGTTCAATACTTGCCAAATACCATTGATGTTTGGCACCACGTGCTGGGATCTTCCATGGGTATTATTTTAGTGCATAATTTTTCTTATAAAATAGCAAATTCAAACGTAAGATATTTTTTTTTTTAAATTCGTCTCGTTACACAAGCGTTTGATGAAGTTTTTAATTATGAAATTATGCATACAAGATGGATATTTGCTTTTGTGGAGTTTCCCTAATAAGTTTATTGGACGTTGTCGTTCTTATATACCAGATATTACCAGGTTTAATAATTTCTCTAACCTTTTATGCAATACAATTTAAATATTGAAGTAGGAGATGATGGCTAATTTTAAGCAAACTTCCCGTTTCCTACCTCTATCAGTATGATATCCAGCAAATTTTAAATAGAATAAAACGCATAATTTAATAACAAGAATATCATTGATTTACGAGTAGGTACAGCGCTATTAAGTAAATTAAGTATTTTTTTCTTTTTTACTAAATATGTAAATATACGAACCCGTACTTAAAGGGTAAAACGGGACCCTATTACTGAGATTCCATTGTCCGTCCGTTCGTCTGTCTGCCCATTTTCGGTCTGTCACCAGGTTGTAGGGGAGAAGTGGCATGAAAGAGCCAGTTTACTAAACGAAGCAAAAAAATATACTTTTAATTAAAGAAATTAAGATTTTTTTCTCTCTCTCAAATTATTATTCATTTATTAAACTAGATAATTTCATACGAAATAAGCTTTAAATACAATAAAAAAGCAATAAAATATTCATTTTAAAAAAAACTGTCATTTGGCTCTTTCATAACATTTCGGTATTTAAAGAGCCATTAAAAGTTATGAAAGAGACAGTCTTATATTATGAGATGTAATAGTGAAAATTATGCTAAATAATAACAATGCACTATTAAATAAAAACAATTTAATAATCCTTACTAAAAAGTAATGTTTTTTTTAAATTATATTAGTCATTTTAAATAAATAATACTAATAATCTCATATTATTTAAACCAATCATATTATATTATTTTATTTATATTCTATTTTTTTTACACTTTTGACCACAAGTGTGTGACTATAAGCGCGGTGTGGGTTCGATCTTAGTGACTTATGTAAGTTAGACTTAGTGTTCATGTAAGTGTGATACAGCGTGAAGCTTTTTATATATAAGTATATTTGAGACAAAAACAAACGATGTTTTATTTTTATTTGTTTAATATTCTGTTTAAAAAAACCAATTACTCTTAATTAGTTAAAGCCAGCGTATTTTGCATCTTTTTTACTAGCCATCAAAAATATTCATCACTAATCTTTCTGTATCGACATCAATTCATCTATATTCAATTTATAAATATACTTTCCATTAATAAATTAATTTCGATTAAAAGAAGTTACCGTTCGTTATATGCAATTGGGTCTTATATATGTTAATATATGATTTAAACTCGAGAAGAATATGTATTATCTGACCACATATTAATACCAGACTGTAGAATGGAGGATGGAAAAATATTTATTATTAGGTTGAGTCTGGACCGGACAGGAACCGGAACCTAAATATTTTGATCATTCAGAATTCGTACCATTATAAAAAGTTAAGCTAAATTTAAAGCAGAAACTGATTAAATAGGTTTGGGTGGATGGGTTTTCTTTGTCAAAAAACTACGTCATAACCTACTTTCATTATGCATCTTGTACTTGTGTAGCGACACTAATTTAGTTCAGTATGCCATTTATTGAAGCAACTTTACTATATAGCGATTTCATATGGTAAGTGATTTTATAAGATGTTTTAATAAAACGAATGTACGTGGATATAAATGACACTATTACATTTCAGTAAATGCCAACTTAAAATTGCATATTTTGACATTAAAATTGCAATTGAAAATTTCATATAGTGACTGACAGAGAAAACGTAAATAAAGTTGCGAACGATAATTAGTATTTTATAAAACTGTTTCGTTACTGACTGGCTGAAAGACTTTGTTTTTGTCTAGCCAGGAGGACGTAAGGCTAAAATTAGTAGGAGAGCAGTGAAAAAAGGAAATTTGAAATTCCAGTACGAATGGAAAACATGAGATTCTACATTTTATAGTCAACAAAATGTCAGTAATTAATGTTTCAAAATATAATATACAGTTAGCTGCCGCTACCTGTTCACGGCTTAGCTTCTTAAACAACACTGTTTATTTTATTTATTTTATTATTTAACTTTTCTATAAATTTACTGTGAATAATAGTGTTTAATGTTTTTTATTATATTTATTATTTAACTTTACTGTAAATTAAAATTGTGTAATTTAAAAATATTTTTAACATCATTACAAACTTTTGGTTTTTAGATGTTATATATATTATAGTTCTTGTATTAATTTTTAAATAGTAATAAATTGAAAAAAAAATAATAATTAATAAACTGACCATATATAAAATTACAATTCCCTATATTCGTGTTTTTATATACAGATATAGCATACTTATAGATATTTGAAGAGACTAATAATATGAAAATTTTTATCTCCCATGTTCACATCCATGTGATCTCACATTTAATATAAGTTCTCGTCCACACATGTGTCGAATATGTAGATACATATTTGATCTCGCGTCCAAATATGTGATCTTAATTTTATTTTTTTAGCTTCACGTTTTATCCCGCTCACAGCAAGGTAGGCAGAGGTAGGTTCTCTCTAGAACCTATCGCGATTACAGTCACACGAATGTGCTCTTACGACACAATCTCAATTTTATATATTTACATATCTCATCTTACTTCCATACATATAATCTCATATTCGTATATATGATGTCAAGACCTTATATGACATATCACGTCCACACATGTGATCTCACGTCCAAACATATGATTACACATTTATTCCACACATGTTATCGCACATCCACACATATAATGTCACATCAACACATGTGATCTTACACACACATATATTACGTCACATCCACACATGTAATATTATTTCCACACATGTGATCTCTCGTCCACACATATAATCTCACGTCAACACATGTAATCTTACACACACATATATTACGTCACATCCACACATGTAATCTTATTTCCACACATGTAATATTATTTCCAGACATGTGATCTCTCGTCCAAACATATAATCTCACATCCACACATGTAATCTTACACACACATATATTACGTCACATCCACACATGTAATCTTATTTCCACACATGTGATCTCACATCCAGACATCTGATTTCACATCCACACATGTAATATTAGTTCCACACATGTGATCTGTCGTCCAAACATATAATCTCACATCCACACATGTAATCTTACACACACATATATTACGTCACATCCACACATGTAATCTTATTTCCACACATGTGATCACACATCCAGACATCTGATTTCACATCCACACATGTAATCTTATTTCCACACATGTGTTCTCAAATCCAGACATCTGATTTCACATCCACACATGTGATGCCCGGTCCACAGATGTGATCTCACATCTTCATATCTGATGTCACGTCCGCACATGTAATCTTACACACACATTTATTACGTCACATCCACACATGTAATCTTATTTCCACACATGTGATCACACATCCAGACATCTGATTTCACATCCACACATGTGATGCCCGGTCCACAGATGT
>DWLH01002048.1:0-11463 GCA_018249795.1 Heliconius telesiphe telesiphe | reverse complement strand
ACGGTTAGTGCATTATCAATTTATCCTCACCGAGTGCGGTGCGCACTTTATCGGAAATAGCACGCGAGCTTGCAACGATTTTACATATTAATATGACATTTAACTACTATATAATTAGTAAAATTATACACAAAAGGCAAAAAAAGCCCGACGGAATAAAAAATTTTCATATATCCAGTAACACTCGCGCCTTTAAGAAAAATCTAGTGACGTATCATTTATGAATATAGGTTCACCGGCGTAACAGTTACGAGGGAACAACGGAACGGACATACATGTATAGCCCTCCTTTTGGGCTTCACCACAATCGGGAAAAACAAGAAAATAGAAGAACGTAGAGCTCATAGCGCAATATATGTATCTGGGGAACGGATTATTTGATAACTGAGGGACCCTGGGAACCTGTTAAGACACTTCTGCTGTCCACTTTCCGCCGAATTCCAGAGGCATTACGTATTTCCTACTCACCAGAGCGAAGAAATGAAAATATTAAATATTTCTTTCCCCCGAATGGGAATCGAACCAACAACCGTCGCGATCCCAATCACACCGTTGTGCCCCTGCACCAAGACGACCATATATTTTTTCTGAATGCCGAAATAAAAGTAAAATTAAATACAATATAACATGCACACGCATTGCTCACCTGAATATTAAACAATAAGGGAATCGGAATAATATAATAAGCTTTATCAGTTCCGTCGCGTCGTGCTGTTGAGTAATTGTATGGAGTGTGTGTATCCCGTTGTTATATTATACATACGCAAAAAATATGGGCAATACAACCAATATTTAAATAATAAATATAAAATGATAAAAAAATGCATTTATTTATATAAATATCTATACTAATATTAAATTGAGGCCGTCGTGGCTCAGGGGCACAAGGTGTGACTGTAACACGTTGGCTATGCGTTCGATTCCCACACGCGGGAATGAATTATTATTTATTAACATTTTCATTTCTACGCTCTGACACCAAGACAAAAGCCCGTCGTTGAATTCCGCCACTCGTCTTTTTCAAGGAATGTTTATGTGTAAATTCTAAAATATGGTGGTTTAGATTGAATTTTATATATATATATATATATATATATATATATTGTAAGCGTTACATTTTACAAGGTGTTCGTCCAGTGCAAGTTGTAGCTTGGGAAGTGTGTACATATGAACATTAACTACATATATCTTACACCACAAAAATATTTGATTACACATCCACACATACGTGCGTCCGTACGCTACTTAAATAGCTAAAAAATCTCTATATCATTTAAAATAGAGAATGGAGTGTTTTGACACTAGGGTCTCTTTGCCTCTCGCCTAATATATGATACAGATTGAAGAAAAACAAATGTAATACTCACTTCGTATAAACAATGTATTAAGAGTGAAACGAAGCATAGGTTTAATTTTCTAAAGACGCTACTGTAAGTTACGCTTGGTTGGATTAAATAGGAAATGTTCTATACTATCATTATAATTAAACTAGCTAGCTACCCCGGTTTTGACCTAGACATTTAAAAAAAACCTTTTTTCAGGATAATATGTTAGTATATTAAATAGTTCGTAAAATGTATAACGTCATCTAACATAGTAATTTATACATGAGTTAAATCAGCTTCACGCTGTATCCCGCACACAGCAGGGTAGGCAGAGGGAACTTAGCATTAAGACACTCCGTTCCCCACTTTCTGCCGAATTCCGGAGGCATTGCGTGTTGAGTGGCAGAATTCAACGCCAAGCTTTGCCTAGACACCAGAGCGAGGGCACGGAAATATAAATTTAAGTAAATATTTCATTTTAAATTTAAGCAAAACCCACAACCAGTCGGTTTTACAGTCACACTTTGTACCCCTGTGCCACGACTGACCGCAAGTTTGTGTGAGTTTATTGCTTTATAACTATTTTTTTGAAAAACGTTAATACTATCTCATATCTAAAACAGAAAAGTTTAAAATCTAGTGTCTTGACACTCTTTATATTAAGTGAGTAAAAGCTTAGAGGTATTTTTTATGTTTCCCAGTATTCCTTGTGTTTAGAGCTAGAAAAACTGTATAGAATCATTCGATTTACAATAGTATCAATTTTATTTTAGTACATTGAAAAGAATGCGTTATTACAACATTAACTGTACGTAATAATTAATGACAATATCATTTATAATCTGTGAATGAGTAAAATATATATATATATATATATATATATATTTTTATATTGAATAAATTTTATATATACAATTGGTTCAAATGATTGAGTAAAATACAATATACGAGTATGTATGGACGGTAGGTACTGTTGAAATATAAGTAAGTTTAGTATTGGAACGTGACGCTGCTCCTTTTATCATTCCTATATTTAAACCACTGGAACATTGGTTATTTTATGAGAATTGCGTATTGTCACACTATTTATTATTATATAATTTATAATAATGTGTTGAATGTGGAAAAAGAATGTCACTTAGAAAAACATTATGTACATTAAGACTTTTTTTTTACCTTTTATATGTAACTTACATGTAAAAGGTAAAAAAAAAGTCTTAAATCGAGTCGAAATCGAGTTGCAGTGAGAGGAGCTTGGAGTGGTCCCGAGAGACTTGATTCTTACAAACATCTATCACCCGTTTCCTCTGCTTTCGTTATCCCCCCTTAATCCTATTCTAAATAGGTTTATTAGCCCCACCTTTAAAATACTGAGGCTGGTCGTGTGGTAGGGACACAAGAGTGCAACTGCGATTGCGACGGTGATGAGTTCGATTTCCACTCGGGGGATATATGATATTTTCATATTTGATATTTTCATTTCTTCGCTCTGGTGTCGAGTTTTTTTTTTTTGTTGTTTAGTTTCGCCATTTAACTTGCAATGCCTCCAGAATTCGGCGTAAATTGGGAAACGAAAATGTCTTAACATTATGTTCCCAGGTTCCTTCTGTCTACAGAGCTATAAAAAATCTTTAAAATATTTACTACAAATGAACTGATCATAATTAGGCCGAGAAGTACCGACTGACAAGCTGAGATCATTTAGCAAATTCGGTGTTTTAATTTCTAGTAGGAAAATTACTATAACTATAACCTACTGAAGGAACTAACTAAGACTATAACCTACTATAAGTCCTTACAAGTTGACAGACTAACTGATATTTATATGCGATTATATTAATGGCAATAAAATTATTATTTATATATATCAATTTAATATATTTTTTACAGCTATATCACATCGTATATATTTTCTAATCACTCATTAAGGCGTATGAATATTTAATGCAGTAATTAAAGATTTCTTCGAGAATAATTTTATTATATATTATTCTTAAAAAAAAAAACATCACACGAAGTCAATATAATATAATTAATTGAATATTTTTTGTCCAATATTCACATTATTTATTTTCTTTGTGAAAAGTATACTTTTATATATGTAAAGAGCATGTTGATAGCTTTATCTGTAGCTTTTTTTTATCATACGTCTTTCGTATTTTTTCGAAAAAAAGCAGATACATGTATACAGTTCCGTTCTCCACTACGTCATACCATGTTTTTTCATTTTTTTCACCTTACCAGAGCAAGAAATGAAAATATACATATTTCATTTCTTTGAGTGGGAATCGAATCCATAACCTGTCGCGTTTACAGGCGAACTCTTGTATCCCTGCGCCATGACTATCCGCATTATTTATTAGGATGTATTTTTCTATCATTAAAATATGTTTATAGTGGAATGTGACCATAATAGAGTTCAGAATAATAAATTATCTATGTAATTTTAGACAAGTTAATTAAAATACTTTAATGTTATAAATATACGCCTCTTTTAAAGATCACATAGAGACTTTATCTAGGATGAAACTATGTAGTTTATAGGTAGGTATTTAAAATTTTTAGTTATATCATGTTAATATTAAAAAAATGTTACAAAAATACAGAGAGTAAGTAACAGTATGGCAAACGCGTTCGTAGTGAATAAAATAGAAAATTTAATAAAAAATTAGGTTTTCATATAAATTCAATAATTATATACTATCCTTATTTATTTTATTTATGAAAATTTCTTAATTGTTAATTAGCCTTTAACCTTAAACTTTAACCTTAAAATATTAACTCTATTAATACTCCGTTCCCCAGTTTCCGATGAGTTTTCGATGTGTGCCATTTACGTGTTGAGTAGCGGAACTCAACGCTAAGCTTTTGTCTTGATACCAGAGCAACGAAAGGAAAATATTCATACCCCGAGTCTCATAAAATGTTCTTAAAATGTTGCAATTCTGTCTGTTTCAAAAGTTGTTTTACATATGGTAGAAGTCCCGGTTGTCTTTCTACTGAGGATCTGATAACGTTGGAGGGGAGCAGGCATCTTGCTCTGATTAAAGGCATTCTTCATCTGTCAAAGCTTAGTTCAGCGTCGCCGAGTTGGTGGGCTCTTTAAAATAAAGATTTGCCAATGGTAGAAAAATGTATAGGATGGTGGTAAGATTCACTATTGAAGTATGTGAGTATGGTTTGTTTGTTAGCTAACTTAAGATCTTTCAGCCTACAAACAAAATGGTAAGAGTCCTTGACATGTTGGGCCAGTTTATACCTCGGCATACCGATTTGGCTAACTATTGAAGATACAGTCAGTTTATTCTTATTGTGTATTTTCGGCAACCCATATAATTTAGGACATTTTACACAACTAGTTAAGAGGGATTTGATGTTATATATCTTACGTTTCTTTCATTCTTCTTCTGCAACACCTACGTTTCGCTGCCGTATCAGCGTCGTTCGTTAGCATTGCACAGTGTACCCAAACGTGCAACTATTCTGTTATTTCACGGTCCCACCAATGCAACCTTAGGCATTATTAAAATTTCGTTCGAAATGTTGCTCGTTAACATTTTATTGCTTTGTGTCTCAGAACTTTCACGCTTCATCTTTATCAGTACTTTCGTTTGGTGCCTTTGTAGCTTATCCTTTTTCTTTTTTAAAAAGATTTATCTGAGGCCTTATGATCCCAACGAGCTTTTTTTCTCTACAGTGTCTGTCACTTTATTATTCCACCATTTATCGTGCTTTTTACTAAAACCTCGTTTTCATTTACCACATATTTCTGTCGCTGTTTTTCTCATATAATTCTCAAATATAATGGCAGAGTATACTTCAACGTTTCCGTTTTCTGTTTCAAAGATGTCTAATATGTTCCTCTTTGATCGATGGATCTTAAAACTTCCAGCTTCTTATTCTACAATTTGACTCCAAGTTTGGACGTCTCGTACTTCAAAATGAAACAGACTCCTTATTCTAGCAACGACTACTTATTGGTCTGTTCCCAGGATAGCATCCTAAGCACTCGTATGTCCAAACCTTAACCTTAAATATACTGATCTGCTAGGAATAAGTCAATCATACTGTTCACAGTGAGAATAAAATAGAACGTGCGAATGGATTGGTGATGAAGAAATAGCAAAAAAGATTAATGTAGAAAAAGTGAGCGGTAACAAAGATAGAGGGAGACCTCGGTTGACCTTCGAAAATACAGCATCAAAGATACTGAAGGAGGAAAATCACGTAAAAAGCATGAGGATGCCCCAGATGGTATGTTTGAAAAGTTGATGATAGTGGACGAGGTGAAAGAGGTATATAGAGACCGTAGCGTTTGGCGTTCCGTTCTCTCTGACTTTCGCACGAGTAATACAGTGTGAAGCTAAATAAGTAAGTATTTAATTTCAATTCTGTTGTAAAGAATCATTGATGTTACCACAGCAACATTTTCCTTCAGTTGCTTATCATTCTACACTAATTGTCATTGTCCGAATTAACACATTTTTTAAAAATTCCTTTTATAATTCATAGATGCCACTTCAATAAATGTGCATTATAATGTCCAAGCTTACATCTCACAGCAAAATTTCAGCTTTACACGCTGGTTTTAAAAAATATATCATTTTTGGTTAAAAATTACAATTTTAGGAGAACTGCCATATACATTGTACGCATGTACCCATAAACATAAATACATATGTTTACTTCAAATTTAATGTTGATTTATAATTATATATTTTTTTCAAGTGTGTAGTATGCTGTTGACCATAGTGACCTCTACAACGTCACCAGTTTTTGTGGGAGGCCTAGTAAGAAGAGCTCTGACCTTGGCTTGGACACCTTTGGCGAAAAATTAAAAAATTCTACGAATACTTATTTAGACAACGTATAAAAATTTGAACGTAGTGGGATTCGAACGTAACGAAAAGTATTTTTCTTTCGTAAGTGTGGAATAACACTTTTAAAATATTAAGAAAGAGTCTACGAATTCGCAAGGGCGTCTCCTATGAGGCACGGGTCTCGGTTTGCGTACGTAGTGGAGGGCTTTGCTTCGCTCGGGCCGAGCTCAGCCTACTGGGTAAGGCTATAGACACCCTTTCGGAGAGTATTGTTTACACCCACGCCTAAATGCGAAGATAAGACTAGATCCCAGTTATGCAGCAGCCGAAGTGCTGTATAACTGGAATCTCATCTTCACCGGCTGGGACGGTACCTTGTGTGATTGCGTTTGTGTGTGGCTCTACCTACGTTTATGACAGTATTTGCTACTATTTTGGGGTCAGCGTCACCGAAGAGGACATTACGTGGTCTACGATAGACCTTCTTTAAGGGGAGTGAATAAACGAAAGCTTATACCACCAGGGTTTCAGGTTAGTCGAAGCTCTTTCAAAGCAACTATAGAGTCGAGTCGGAAATCACAATGTAGATCAATATTGCGCATGTACCAGGCAACTTGCACTTGTGGCAATACGCAAGAATTTGTTCTGCGAAGTTAAAAACGATGGAGGCTGGTGTGTGCGAACACTACACTAGCATAGGTGGAAATTGACCTGACGCAAAATATATACAGATGGATTTTATTTCCAAATGTCAATTTTTAGAGTAATGTGTAGAGGCGACTGAGTAGGCGTATGAGTGCTTTTTAGCGCACGTTTTGCATATGCTATAGGAAGTTGAGCTTTTATATAATTATATTTAACTCTTTCGTTTCTGAGTGACTGTCAGACAACGCATAAATGGAACTATTGCACTTAGGTCTGGTTAGGTCCTGACTACCTGAAAGTGAAAAGGTATATAAGGTGGGAGCACCAAGAGAGCATTTCCAAAAAGGAAGAAACGGCATTTAACATTTTATAGTGCCAAAAAAAGTTCTGCGCCAAAACTCCTTTAATGCAATAAACTTAAATTAATAATTGAAGTTTATTGCATTAAAGCCCGTTTTGGCGCAGTTGCACAAGTGAGCGACTGTAAACTCAACAGGTTGTGGTTTCGATTCCCACTCGCGGAAATTAAATATTTTTATTCTACACCGGTACCGAGAAAAAACGCGGCGTCAAGTTCTGCCCCTCAACACGCAAGGCCTTCAAAATTCGGAAAAAAGTAGGAAATGGAATTGTCATAATGGGAACCTGTGAACTTAGTGTCAAGACGGGTGTCTTAAGTTCCCAGGTTCCTTTTGGCTACCCTGCTATTTGCGTTATACAGCGTGAAGTTAATAAAAATATACAAAGGCCATACGAACTATCGCACATGCGTCTTACAAATGTACTATAATCAAAGAATACGCACGCAAATTAACATAGCAAGCCTTTATCAATATCAATCTCAAATTTTTCATACGTTGTTGCGCCTCGCATGAGTCCGTGCAATTAGTTGTTTCAAGGGATTCTTTTTTGAGATAGGTTATGTTGAAATAGATATGTATGTAAGGAACGGATTGTGTGTTTCTGATTATAATATCTCGTGGAATTTGAACCCAGGACTATAGTACAATTAAAATTAAATTAAATCAGCTTTACGCTGTATCCCGCACACAGCAGGGTAGGCAGAGGGAACCTAGTGTTAAGACACTCCGTTCCCCATTTTCATTTTCATTTCAACATAAACCTATAAATATAACATAAAAAATTTTAAGATGTTCTCTGCCTATCCATAATATCAATCTACAACATATTTTTACATACGAGCATGAGTTAAGTTAAAAAAAACCGGTTAAGAGCGAATCCGGTAGAGAACGACTTTTGGGAAGAAAAACTTATAAAAGTTGACAAACTTAAGTTTCTGCGCACACATTTTGTATGAGATGAACTACAAATATAAGTTTGTAATAATTTTCTATGATAATTTACCTTTAAACTTTAACTTTTTGGATATTTTCCTATCATTGTATTGTATTGTTGCTGCGTTGAGTTCTGCCACTCAACACGCAATGCCACCAGAATTCGGCAGAAAGTGGGGAACGGAGTGTCTTAACTCTAGATTCCCTTCTACCCTGCTGTGTGCGGGATACAGCGTGAAGCTGATTGTATTGTAGCTTTTCACCGTTTTGTGTCGTGAAATGCATAAGTGTATGAGTATGTTTTGATTATGTTGACTTAGAAGTTTTTTATTTTCTGTTTTGATATTAATTTCAGCTTACGACTAGCTAATTCAGCTAATTTCAGCTTTGACGTACAACAAAGTAATCCTATAAATATATATATATATATATATATATATATATATATATATATATATATATATATATATATATTTAAGTTTCACATATTATTTAGCTAAATAGAAAGTAATGAGACCCTGATGAGCCATGAGCCATGAGCCCATGAGCCTAGAAAGTTATCTACTAGTATGATACTAGCACTTGTAACAGGAAAAAATAAAATCAAATTAAATATATTAGAGCTATATACTTTACATATATATTTTTTTTTTTTATTCATATTTTTTTTAACTATAAGGGTTTCATTTTTACCTTTTGATATACGGAACTCTAATAAGCCTCTAAGCGAAATCAAACTAGATACAATAAGCATTTTTTTAGATTCACTCTGTATTCTGCAAAAAGCAGGGTAGGCAGGTAGAGAATACCTAGTGCTAAGACACTCAGTTTCTCATTTCCCCCGAGTCACTACGTATTGAGCGGCGAAACTCAACCACGCGTTGTCTAGTTACCATGAAAATAACTAACTATGGGAAACAAGTCAGAATCGAACCCGTAACCATCCTATCACATTTATAGTAAAATCATAGTCCATAAGCATACATTACTCAAATATTTTTTACCCATTTAATCAACAAGAAATTTATTGAGAAACCGCACTGATTACGCGTTATAATGCGCGCGTATACCGCAATTATCATTCTTGGAAAGTATGTATTCCCATAACTTAGTTTCTATCACTTCTATTGTTTTAGGATTTACGTCGAATATGTGACAGATGATAATTTCACAGATAGTTTATTATTCATATATTATATATTTATTCATTTTTAGAGATCCGGGAATTGAACCCGTCGTGGCGCAGTGGCACAGTCGTGTGATGTATACGCTACGATTGTGGGTTCGGGGTAATATCTTATATTTTTATTTCCTCGCCATATTAATGCGGCAAAGCGAGCGAATTTAACATACAGTGCCTCAAGAATACAGCGGAAATTGGGGAACCGAAGTGTCTTAATGTAGGACGGAATATTTTCACACTAGGTTCCCAGATCTCCACTGTCTATGCCTGCAATATGTGCATATTTTTTTTATTTTTTATTTTTTAATTAATTTATTTTTTAAGTGAAACATACAGTATATTAAATATATTCTAATAACACACAATTAATATTACAAATACCAAACAAGTTTCCACAAACTACTTACTCATAAGTCTAAAGAACAACAATTTATATACACATACAACATTTTATTTAATAACGTAATAGAATCAAAAACAATGTTTTTTTTTGTTTGTTTGTATGTACGTTTGTTCACGCTAATCTCAGAAACGGTTAACCCGTGTACTTATATTATATTTTTGCCAGTTTTACTTAACATTTAGTTTTATTTTATTTCAATCGGCTTATAAATAAAAAAGTTAAACCATTTTGAAGAATGTTGATTGAAAAAAATTTTACATAATTAAACAATTCTTGAATGAACATGCTTTATTGAAATGGCTGAAACTGCTTTTCAGTCTAAGTATAAAAGTATAGATATTGTCTTTAAAGTGATATTGTTATAAGAAAACGAAAGAAGGTCGAACCCACAACCAGTCGATTTTACAGTCACACTTTGTGCCTGCGCCACGACTGGCCTCTTAAATTTTTTAAATTTGTTTTAATTATTTTTTTTATTTATTTTAATTTAGTTTTAGTTAAATGTTGTTACTTTATTTTTTCACCGCGCCATGCCACAATTACATTACATCACTTTTGTTTTGAGGAGCTGAAGATTTTTCCGCAATTGAAGGTGGACCTAGCGCGGTGGACGCGCTTCTTGAAGGCTTCTAAACATTAATTGTGATGTTAAAATGATCTAATTAACTCTTTCAATTAAAATTTACTGTTGATTGGTTCAAACTTTTAAACTGATAGCAACATTGTCACGTTGAATCTAATAAAAAGATAGATAGAGAAGATAAAAAGCATTTTAAATAATGTATAAATTTTTTATAAATGTACAATGTGTCCTTCATGTAACAGGAATAAATAAATCCAGAAATGTTGTTCAGCAAAATTATGACAAGAATTGCCGAATAATCTTTTCAGGTCGTGGCCGGTGGTCGGCGACGTGACTCTACTACACGTACTTTAGTCGTTTCTTACGACACCGCCAGTACCAGGCTAGGCTGCCCCTCCCTATGCTCCAGTATGCGGGATACAACATGAACTGGCTGCCACCGTAAAACACATTTTCTTACACATTATAGATATATACATAAATACATATGTATATAACACGAGTATGAATATTTAATTATTCAATTACAATGCAATCTTCATAATGGCTTAGTTCGTTGAATTTCCGTTTGTAAACATAATTAATCTCATATAACCTTTGGTTTATCTTTCCCCTAACAGGTAACTCTTATGGTTAACGTACGCCGTGGTTAAATGCCGTGAAAATGTTAAGAAACAGTGCTAATTAACTTTAACTGTTATTAAATTTTAATTTTAATTAAATAATTATCTATTGATCCTAATAATGAATATTTAACTGATGGTAGCGAATTTGAATCTCGTATCCTTTATTTTTATAGCTCCATTCGGAATACGCATATATCAAAATAGACAGAAGGAACAAAGTATTATTCACATTTTTTTATAAAGTATTATTCCACACTTAGGAAATAAAAATACTTATTTAGAAAACGTATAAAAATACTCTGTTCTCCACGTTTTGGTCAATTTTCTAGACGTTGTTCTTTATACACAGCGAGATAATGTTAATAATTCATTTCTACGAGTGCAAATAGAACGCACAGCTATCGCGTTTACAGTCAGCCGTTGCACCACTACGCTATATAACCATAAAAAAAATCAGAGATTGACTCACTTTGTGTCAATCTCTGAATTTCCCTCACTCACTCTCTTATGGCGAAACTATAATACGTATATGGTGGGTTCTGAACCCACTCATCTAGGACAATATTTCAATAGGTCTATATTT
>DWLH01002047.1:0-11463 GCA_018249795.1 Heliconius telesiphe telesiphe | reverse complement strand
AGAAAACAATGTGTATTTTTTAAATTATCCCTATAAATCTCTTCTTTGATATTAATGACATAAACAAAAATATATAAAATCAACTTCATTTACATTTAACATTAGACATTTGGAAAATTGACTATTACTTTCTTCAGTTTAGGGAATATGAAATACATTCAATGATTGAATATAAAATTACACAATCTCAAATTTCAAAATCTTCTTTTAAGAATTTTCAAAGGAAAATTGCCAATAAAATATTATTCTTCTTTTTTTTTATATAAATAAAATATAATTTACGTAAATAAAATCTTATTCTAAAATATTGCGAAATAATACAAAATCACACATCATCTAAAAAAAGGACAGTATGAAAATATAACCATTTTACTGAGGTGGTAGTCTAGTAGACACTTACCTTTCTCTATTAACCCGTGGGCTTCCCGTGACCACCTGCCACACACTAGCCGACTCTTAATCTCATTACAGTAAGGTACTGTACTGGAAGCGACGGTGCTTAAATTTGAAAATCAGTGGTAATACACCAAATTTTATATTTCGAGTTTCTGACGCGGTTTATTGATGTGGTATTCCCACACTACCACATCAGTCGCAGAGACTTAAGCTTCAATTACAACTTACATAAAATTCATTGTAATAGTAATAAAATAACAGTTGCCATTAAGATATTTCTATTCAACGAAACAAAAGTTAATCGGGTTACGCTCTGGCAATAATAAACTTTGGCGTCCGTAATCACCATTTAAACAACGTGCTCGGATCGTTTCGCGGGGACCTGGGGAATTGAAAAATAACTTGATGTCGTTGTAATAAAATTGAGGGTGGAAACTTCTCTTGTGAATTTCTATTTAAAAAATAGAATTCAGGTTACTGAGGTGCTGTTTCAGGTGTTACAATTCGTTTTTGGTTAGTTACTAGTGGGCCCTCGTGGCTTCACTCGTTTTATCTATACAAGTATTTATCAAATATATTTATGATTGTTTTTTTTGTTTTCAATAGGATTAGTATGAAAATATAAGCTTCATTTATGAAAATAAGCCGAAAACGAGTAATAAGTAGACTTAAGTAAGGGAAACATATATGAATTAACAGTACATAGAAAATGTATGAAAGTTTACAAAACCGTCCACGTCGTTTGCCCGTTCGGATTCGTGCGGCTCGAGGGCTAGGACATTTTGAATCAGTATCTCCTAAAGTATTTATCATAACGTAAAGTAAGTACATACAGTAAAGTATAATTTCAATCTAGATGAAATGCTAAAGGTGACTATTACGAGTATATTTATTTTCATAAGGATAAATACCATATTATAGAAAATATATTATCAATAACCCGATAAATTTAAAATAAAATTAAATATAATAAAATGGCTCAACTTTCAGCCTTCATTGCAGACTATAAGTTTTTTAAATATATAATATTTTTGTTTTTATGTATCTCCTAAGATTGAGTCAGCTCACGCCATGTAAGCGTTCAGGAAGCCTATTTTGGGCGATCTTTTCTTAAAACAACGAAATTCCTTGTTGGTTAGCGACTGTTGTAATTAACATCAAACACAATATATTGCATGTCAAATAGGTATTTTAATATCTTAGAATATATCGAGAACATTACAAATGTGAGAAAAAAAGTAACCTATGTCCATCCCAAGACCCTCAAGTATCTCTATACGAAATTTTATCACAATCGCATCAGCAGTTTGGCCGTGATCGCGTCACAGAGAGGCAGACATAACTACTTTCGAATTTTTTATATAAGTATGAATTACTTGGTCCTCATAATTCATTTGTTTGGATTTTAGGACCCTTGTCTTTTATTTATCACCCGTTGCCATTGAGACTTCCAGCAGATGAGTAAAAAAAAAATACTGTCAAGTTTCTCTATTATCTGCATCCCGCCTAAATTCGAGATATTACGATTTGAAGTAGTATCCTAACGCCACGGTTATAGAACTCAGTGGCGTACCATTGGATAAGCTTATATTGAAGTCAGACAGTGGAGGTAGATAGGCTGATGATATGTTAGAATATCCCTAAGTACAGATCGAACTCGTGGTCTTCATACACTTCACACTTCACTTGTTCATCCTGTAATGGCAATCGAACACGATCGAACGTGTTTATGCTTAAAATTATTTATAGCTTCCACTATCACGATTGTAGTAAAACTGCTCGACGATGGATGGGTATAATCCACATGAATAATATCAATTGAGGCCATTATGGCGTACAAGCGTGAGACTATAAGCGTGACGCTTGTGGGTTCGATTTCCACTCCGGGTTTGAAACATTATTGTAATATTATCATTTTCTCGCTCTTGTAACGAACAAACGCGCTTTTCCTGCGAAGCGTCGAGTTTCGAAATGTCAATACGAAAGTGTTGAACGTATGTGCCTGAAAGGGGAATGGAGGCCTTAACACTAGGTTTCCAGGATCCCTCTGTCTACTCTGCTAATTAAAAAAAAAAAATTTTTTTATATAAATAATGTTCGTCATAACCACCACCTACACAACTCAAATGCGCCATTATTTGCAAACTTTCAAGTCAATTATTATAACAATTCTCATACATCAACAAAATGAACGCTGAACTAAAACAAAGCAAAACAGAGACTATTTACAATAATTAGAAGGCTGCCGTATAAATAAATGTACATATTATGCCAGCGTTAAGACAGTTCGGCGCAGGAACTTCACAGTTTGGCAATTCCTATTCTAGGAAATGGAAATAATAAGGGAATAACTATTCCGTTTACTTAAGTTCCTGGAGCATCCCTTGCAAGTTGATTTTATTATAACATTTAGCTCTGGAAAGTATTTGGAGAATTGTTGTAAACCTACTAGTGCTACGAGTCTGTTGTTTCAAGTCAGTGAAGTGGGGTGTGGACTGTGAAATTGAATTTTGTTTTTAGATATATGATTATTGTTTTAAGTGACATTGTTTTGGTCGAATTATTAGTGTATATTTTGGTCTTTGAAAATACGTTTTTGGAAATATAAAGTTTGAAACACTTTGTAGTAGTGCGTGGTCAGTGGTAGGCTGACTGACTCTCCTAAGTGGTAGAAAGTTTTCAATTATTTACTTCACGCTGTATCCCGGAAACAGGCAGAGGGAATCTAGTGCTAAGACACTCCATTCCCCGTTTTCAGCCGAATTCTGGAGGCATTGTGAGTTGAGTGGCAAAACTCAACGCCGCATTTTACCTCGTCACCAGAGCGGAGAAATGAAAATATAAATATTTCATTTCCTCGAGTGGTAGTCGAACTCCTAACATGTCGCGTTTATACTCACATGCTCGTGACCCTGCACCTTGACTGGCCTCATACATTTTTGGAATCACAATGTTTGAACCACTTTGCATTAGACCGTGGTCAATGATAGACTGACTGACTGATAAGTATCAAACTGGAAGTAGTTCTCTTGTTGAAGTTATGAAGTAGGTATAAGTGGGACCACAGGTGGTACAAAGTTTTAAATTATTTACTTACTTAAAATATTGTTACTTTTTGTATTTACTTGATATATTTTCAAATAACAATATTTTTAAATACAGACAGGCTTGATAAAATGGGTAAAAATTGCAAAACTCTAAGATCTTTTAATTATAGTAATAGTTTGACTATTGAATTTTGGCTTATCTACAATAAATATGTCTTTATTTCTTTTATTTTGTGTTTGAGATTTGTATGTATTTTTTTATTTTAGAGAGTAACGTTTTCAAAAAAAATACACAAAAAAAAATTTAAGAAAGGAAAATAAGAGGGAGTTGAAAAAAATCTACTTTGTTCCAGAAAGGTTTCAGGCACGAACACGAGTGCAGTATCGCAGGCCTTTCACGATAAAAGTTTTCTTTATTTACTATTACTTTCATGTAACAATGCTGAGTTGAGCAAAGTTATTTAATGTGAAAGAATGCGTCTATGTTAGCTCGGTGGTTCCGGGTTTGATCTACACTCGGGGAAAAGAATTATTTTTATTTTTTTACTCTCTTATGCAAAGTGTGGTATTGGATGCTGGCACTTAAAACGCAGTGGCTCGAGTCACACCTCTTCATAACCTGTGAGTGATGTGAAACAGAAAAAACAAACTGAAACTGAAATAAAAAAAAACTCTTTCCTTTGCTTATAAGGTTAAAAAAAAAATTCAGTTCCACACTGTATCCCGCACACAGTAGGGTAGGCATAGGGAACCTAGTGTTAAAACACTCCGTTTTCCCACTTTTCGCCAATTTCTGGAGGCATTGCGTGTTGTCTGGCGGAACTCAACGCCGCGCTTTGCCCTCGACAACAGAGCGAAGAAATGAAAATTTAAATGTAAATAAATATTTCATCTCCTCGAGTGGAGATCGAACCCACAATCAGTCGATTTATAGGTACACTGTGTGCCCCTGCGCCACGACTGGCCTCAAAAAGTTTAATAACACCTAAAAAAACTACTATAACTGATAAAAAGTTTTTCTTCACTTAGTACATTCACTACAATATAATAAAGAAATACAACAATAGATAAAGAAAGCACAAAACCATAATATTATTCAACTTTATCGAGAATTCTATTTTATCATAGAACAGCTTCTAAAGCATGCACTAAGAAAGTACTTATACGTAATTACAGATCTTTAAAAGGCTCTCAAATCGAGATCCACTGGAAGCAAATGGCTACTTCCCACTTTAAGTAGTTAAGACTTACTGTATAGTCTATAAAGACTATTGGCGGTTAGGAAATAGAAGTAGTATTAGTACTAGAAAGGTGTGTTTTTTCTTAGTTTTTTGTTTTTTTTAAAGTTATTATTGTGGAGTTTGTGGTTTTATGTGATGGTGAGTTAGAATATCACTCAGGATATATGTTTTTTAGGCTTTACGCGATATCTCTCAAATTCAAATAATTTTATTCAAAATAAGAAGTTACATGCTTCATTTTTGAACGTCAAATAATTTACCACCAGTTCACTAAAGTTAATGCCTCAGACCTGAGAAAAACCGGCGCAAGAAACTCAGCGGGACCTATTTTTTTTTAAATTAATTTTTAACAAATACATATTTAAATATCTGTGACAATGATACCTTTGAAACAGACTGGAGCGAGCATTTCATTCCCAAGGCGTGTTATCATTTACAAAATCATTAATTTGGTAATAACCTTTAACACACAAACGTCTTTTCACAATTTTTTTAAATCAATTATTTTAAATATATCTCATATAGAAGAGTAGGCAAAGAGAAACTAGTGTCTAATCACTCTGTTCACTCCGCCTGAGGTTAAACATTGCATATAGAGCAGCGAAACTCAACGCCGCACTTTGCGTATTGATCAAACTTACAATCGACGCATCTATAGCTAATGCAGACACTCCGCCTCAATGATCTTATTCTGCTATTCTCCTTAACTATATGTAACAAAACTCAACCACAACGACCACGTTACGTGATCCATTAACTCAAAATATCTGTTTCATATATATATATATATATATGAAACAGATATTTTGAGTATATAGTTATATATATATATATATATATATATATATATATATATATATATATATATATATATATATATATATATATATATATATATATATATATATATAAAAAATATATTTTGTATATATATATATATATATATATATATATATATATATATATATATATATATATATATATATATATATATATATATATATATATATATATATATATATATATATATAAGCTTTTTGCGCCATTATTCCGCACATAGCATGGTAGCGAAAGGGGGACCTAGGAACCTAGTGTTAAGGTATTATTCTTCCTTTCTCATTAAGACACTTCCGTTTCCCACTTTCCGCCGAGGCATTTGCGTTTTATAAAGTAGTGGCATTCAACGTCAAATTTTCCTTCGTTAGCAGAGCGAGAAAATAATGAATATAATAAATTTATGAATCCCCCTAGAAGGAAGTGAACCCGCAACCTATCGCGTATACAGTCACACGCTTTTGCTCTGTCTCTATTTTCTATATACATAACCTAAATAAAATTAAAATAAATTAAAAAAAATAATAATTTAACCAAAGTTTTCTTATAATTAAAAACTAACATAAAGGTAATGCGGTACAATAAGTAAAGAAAACAGGCGTAACTCGTAATCGCAACACGCAATCAAAGTTCACAACAGTTTGTACCCAGCTGTTCTCTGGCTGTACGCCAATAAAACTACTAAAGCTAATTCCTTTCGCCAAGTATTTTATTTGTATATAGAATATATTTAAGGAAAGTTATAAAATTTAATTTTTTTAACGATTTTGCTTTAATCGGTTATGAGTTCTATTTCCATTCGAGGGATTGAATTATTTTAAATGCATCGCTAATTGCACCAGCAAGTGGGGAACAGAAGTTTAAGACACTGGGTTCCCAGGTTCCCTCTGGCTACCCTAGTGTGTGCCATTTGAAGCCAATTTATGTTATGTTTTGATAATTCCACCACTAACCACGTAATGTCTCGAAAATTGGGCGGAAAATGGGGTTAAGAGTCATAGTACCTACTACATACCGCGATGATATAGTATACATACATCAAAATGAAAGATTTGATAAACAAATATAGTAGTCCAGCTAAAGTAGAAAAAAATGTAAAATACCACCTTAGCAGTAGTTATTAGAAGTTTATAAAAGATCTTAGAAAAATATATAACAAATCTTCATAAAAATGAATTTGTATATCTTGTTATAAAATCAGCTTTACGCTGTATCCCGCACACATCAGGGTAGGCAGAGGGAACCTAGTGTTAAGACACTCCGTTCCCCACTTTCTGCCGAATTCTGCATTGTGTGTTGAGTGGCAGAACTCTACGCCGCGCTTTGCTTCGAGACCGGGGCGAAGAAAATGGAAATATAAATTTAAGTAAATATTTCATCTCCTCGAGTGGGGATCGAACCCACAACGAGTCGGTTTTACAGTCACACTTTATGCTCCTGCGCCACGACTGGCCTCTCTTGGAAATCTTGTTATAAATATATTTTAATTCTGTTTATACTTAAATACCAAAATAAAATAGATGTATCTAAAAGATATCAGCAAACGATAATTGTAGACGAATCTTACTCAGAAAAATATTCTATATTTAAAATTCTTTCGCCTTTTGAACTTTTTTGAACCATATTATAATATTCACTTTGTTTTCCGTCTGTCCATCAGTCATGAAATTTGACACGAAATGAAAACATACAATGTAAATTAAGAAAAAAAGAGTCGAATTTTATAGGTATTCATGGAAAAATAGTAATACAATCATATATTTGTATTTTTATATGCCCGGAAATTTAAATTTGTCAACTTTTATAAGTTGTACTTTGCATTGGCCTATAGTCCTGATATTGGTACGGAAGCCTCGATGGGCAGGTATGACTCACACTTAACTGGTTTTTTTTTCTTTCACGCTGTATCGAGTATATGTATGGGTAGGCAGAGGAAACCTTGGAACCTAGTGTTTATACACTCCGTTCCCATTGAGACACTTCTGTTTCCCCTTTTTAACCGAATTTTTGAGGCATTTCGTGTAGAGTGGCGGAACTCAAAGCCACACTTTGCCTCATTACCAAAGCAAAGAAATGAAACAGTTTTTTTTTTATATTTAATTTCCTCGAGTGGCATTCGTACTCACAATCTGTCACGCTTTTTGTCGCAGGTTTGCGCCTCTGCGCCACGACTGGCCTCATCAGACTTCAAAATATATATCTGATACTAATACCAAGCCTACATTAAACTATAATTCACAAACTATAAATCTACTAACTACATAATAAATCGGAATACCCAGTACGTGATAAGATAGAGCTAAGTACTCTTTATAATCTATTTAAAATCTTCGAGAATACTCTTGAAAACTATTTTATATTTTATTACTTCTTCATCAACAATAAACTGCTTTTTCATGAATAAAATTTCAATATAACATAAATTTTTCAATTGATCCGCAGGGAGCAGTCATGTTGTGCAGTTAGAATATTAATTACACTTATATTGCTTTAAAATCGTTAATGCGCACTGGAACAGCCTCTGATTGTAATGGCGATTGTTTTAGAATCGATTCCCACTCAGAGGTTGCGCCATTTTCTTTTCTTTCTATTGTTGTTTCTCCACTCTGAAAGATAGAGCGCAGCGTCGATTCCGCCACTAAAAACGCAATTTATAAAAAAACCGACCGAAAAGGCCGTCGTGACGCAGGGATACAAACGTGTGACTAACGCGACGGTTGTGGCCTCGATTCCCACTAGGACGAATGGATTATTATTTATTAATATTTTCATTTATACGCTCTGGTACCAAAGCAAAAACCGCGGCGTTCATTTCCGCCATTCAAGAAAATAACATATAAAATAATAATATGTTACTAAGTTATGACTAGTTTATAACTTTTAAAACCACAAGTTAATCTTATACTATACCATTGTATGAACTACTACTACCAGTTAACTGATTCGAGCAAGAAGAGAACTGGAGTATTATTCAAATATGAACAATATAATGCAGCGTGCACCGCCCACGAGGAGTTTTGGTCTGTAAATGGCTTATTAATACGTAAATTGTGGTTCATTTGCTTGATTACAGTGTACCTAAGCGCCTTCTTGTGGAACAACGGACGTAAATCAAAAATTTAAATAACTTTTAGTGGTCTGGTGATGAAAGTTACCGAATTCGACTAAATATAACGTACATTAAAACGACTAATTGATTTTTTTAGCCTTCACGCTGTATATTAAGGGGAATAAGCAGGAAAACCTAGTGTTATGATACTGTGGTACTCCAAGCACTTTTTATTTTTCGAGACATTGCGTGTTGAGTGGCGAAACTCAATGACGCGTTTTGTCTTATTACCATAGCGAGGAAATTAAAATATTTTTAATATGTTCATCTAAAAGCATATTCTATGAAACAATTTTAGATGCAAGTAGATATTTTGTATATGAATTGTTCACTATGAAGAATTTGTTTTTTTTTAATGTACGTTTTCATGAAGCTTTCTCTAATAATAATAAAAAATATACATATTTTAAAAGTGTTTATATATAATCCGTTTTTTGAAATTATATAAATAAATAAATAAATTCGACAAGACTATCTGATTGCATTTTTAGATTTAAAACAGCAGATTTATCAGGCCTTTAAGGGCTGAGGCATAGTATTGTAAGCCTGACATATTATGGGTTCAATTACCATTCGAGGATATACTTCATTTATAGAATACTACGAGAATACTTCATGTATTTCATATTTTAATTTCTTCGCTCTGGTATCGAGGCGTTGAGTTCCGCCACACACAATACAACACTCAATGCCTCCAAAATTCGACGGAAAGTGGGGAACTGAGCTTGAGCTGGGATATTTTAACATTAGGCTCCCTCGGCCTACCCTGCTACATGTGAAATAGAGAGTGAAGCTAAAAAAAATTAAGAAAGACATAATATAGTTTCTATAAATCAAAAATAACTATACCAATAAAAATACACCAACAGTATTATAACTGTATATTGACATACATTTGCGTATCCAAGAAGCTATAAATTTTAAATTATACAATAGTTTTGTTCCGATTATTACAAGAATTTAAATAATTATCATGTATCAAAATGCCGCACCTTGTAATATGAACCGTAAATTAAATTGACTAAATTCTTGTTTATAATATAGGTAGACAAGTCATATCAAATTTTAACTATTAAAATTGATTCACAATCCTCAACCACACTAAGAATTCAAATATTAATATAACTCTGTAATAAAGCATTCTTTTAGCTGCACTTTTCTTGGTAATACATTGATTTATTAAAAAACAACTCCATGAGCATCAATCAAATCTCTAGATATAATAAAACAGTTAAAATATTTTATCTGTACATTTAGTAATTTTGACTAAAATGGATAGAGGGACACTTAAAAAAATAGTAGAAAGCAAACATATATTTTTTTAATTTTTTGTCTGTATGTCTGTTCATCAAAATCGGTTAATTAAAAAAAAAGTTATCGTCATTTGAATGAACTCAAGGCATTACTTTAACTTCGAAAATTATAAAGCAATCTATATCTATACTTTTAATAAATGTATTATTGTTTATAATCAATTTGTATTTGTAACTGTATAGTATGTATTTAGTAAAATGTCGTTTTCGATGAATATAATTATATATTAAGTGAAATTTAACATAAAACGGGATTTTTTAACTGTACGAACAGTTACAGTTTAACTTTAAGCCCAATAGATATCCCTGTGCATAAAGCATCATTTCCTGAATCGCGCTGGTAAGATTTTTGGCTAAAGAATGACATTCGAGACGTCTTGGTTATATGACTGTTGATAAAAAAATATATTTTTAAAGCACTATTGTTTATGGTACAAACAACAAAGCACAAAGTGTGACTGTAAGGTTTTACAGTCACACTTTGTGCTTTGTTACTTTGCTGCTTTGTTTGTCACACTGGTAGTGGGTTCGATTTCCGGTCGAGGAAATGAAATATTTACTTAAATTTATATTTCAATTTTTTCGCTCTGGTGTCGAGGCAAAGCGCGGCGTTGAGTTCTGCCACTCAACGTGCAATGCCTCCAGAATTTGGCAGAAAGTGGGGAACGGAATGTCTTAACCTACCCTGCTGTATACGGGATACAGCGTGAAGCTGAAAAAAAAGCAAAGATAAAGAACGACTTGATCTTCAAAGAAATATTAAGTAAATACATAGTTTCTTCGGTTCATTCGTTCGTTTGAAATAAATCTATATAAAAATGTCTAAAAACATCCTTTCTACGTGTACTCTGTAATAACTACATATTTACCAATTGTACATTCACTAACGTAACATAAAGTGACTAATTTAAAAACTACAGCAATAATTTTATATAGAATATTATTAATTCTTACCCAAATCTGTATATTATTTCTGAAGGAGTAAATTAAATTATTCACTGACATCAAAACATTTAACAGAGTTTTAAAATTATGATAAGAAGTACATGATTTGTAACATTACATTCTTTTAACAAAGGTTAAAAGAATGTAATGTTACAAAAATATATATGTATAATAAATAATTAGCTTTATGTATCAATGTTCAAAGTATATTATTATAAATATCAAGTATCAACATTACACAAAACAATCATAAAACCTCATAGAAAGATAATGTAGTAAAAAAATCATATTGAAAGATTAAAGTAATAAAAAATCATATTAGAAGTCATTATAGTTGTCAGTCAATTCTGTTTATTAAATTAATAATCATGTAGTTCAAGCGGGCCAAGCCGCGGACTAACTAGTTTTAATATTTTCATTTCTTCGGAACTTGTTTGGTAATAAATAATTCGGCAAAGCACGGTGTCGAGTTCCAGTTATCTTATTGGCAACGGAGTGCTTTAATAGTAGGTTCCTAAGCTCCCTCTGCTATATGCGGGATACAATGTCAAGCTAAAAAAAATATAACTTCTCAAGCA
>DWLH01002046.1:0-11464 GCA_018249795.1 Heliconius telesiphe telesiphe | reverse complement strand
CTTGCGGCAGACTGAGAGCTGGCAACCATTGTTTTTCCAATTCCTTATGCGATTTTCTTTCAAATGATGTGCGATTCACATAAAAAACATATGAGTGCAATTTTCTCCAAAAACGAGTTACGAAAAAAATTAATTAAAGGTGATTGCGGCAGGATTTTTTTGGGCAACCCTAGTGTAATCTATTCTACTATCATGTATCATTCTTAAATATAAGTTTCATTAGAAAATCTGATCCCTACAGTTTTAAGCGATGGGATCTCCACCTAGTACTACAATGTTTTCATATCGTACATGATACTTTAAGATGATTTCGATACGATGACCATCCTTCCCTGGAAGCGGCTTCCAAATGACTATTGGAGACCAGTCCAAGTGACCATCAGTATTTCATATAAAAAAATAATTACAAACTTATATATGTCGTTCATTTGATACAAAGGAGTGCAAATAACCGCAAACTTAAGTTTGTAAATTTAAAAAAAAAAACTTCTTACTCGACTTACAATCCCGAATTTGATACGGAACCCTTGGCGGGCGAGTCCAACTCCCACTTGTACGAATAACACATTAACACACTTGGGAAATTAACGTTTTAATTAGTTTCAACCATCACTAATCCTTCATGATTAATTGTAAAGTACCCATGCTGTTTAATAGATTACATACAGCATTTAATTAAAAGAGAACTACAACAAAAATAGTTCTTCATAAATATAGTATCAGCACCGATTGCCGTAATTGGAATATTTCGTTCAACACATAACAATGTTTTATAAAATGTATATAAACTTCTGTAAGTCAACTTTTACTTATTATAAAATATTTAAATTAATATTGTCATGTTGAATAGCTGTATCAAGAAGAAAAGAAAAACATTTAAATTTCATACAAGATAGCTGTATTATTATATTAAACAATAAAATAGTAACCTCAATTTTGGAAGAGCAACTATTGAGTTGCTTGTCGGCTCTTTTCAGCAGCAACTGCCTTCCGAGCCGACTGGTTGTGGGTTCGATCCCCACTCGAGAAAATGAAATATTTATTTTAAATGATATTTCCAATTCTTTGCTCTGGTGTCGAGGCAAAAGGGCAACGTTGAGTTCCGCCACTCAACACGCAATGCCTTCCGAACTCGGCGGAACATGGGGAACGGAGTGTCTTAACACTAGGTTTCCTCTGCCTACCCTGCTGTGTGCGGGATACAGCGTGAAGCTGACCTATGTCTATAGATCTTATTAGTTAATAATTATTATGACTTAAATCAGATACACGTATAGACATCGTTTAATAATATTATTTACAATACTGCAGCGTATTACTTCCATAAATATTTTTTTACTTAATATTGTAGCTCTATCAATTGTGACCTATAAAATTAATTTTTTTTGATTTGTTTACGTTTTATCTCATGGCTCCGTATATAGGGCTTAGTATTATGACCTCCGTTCTCTTTTCTCGGCGAATGAATTATTTTCTTTTCCTCGCTCGGGTAACAAGATATATCGCGTAGTGTTTAGCGCGACGTTTCGGCAAATTAGTGGAGAGTGGGGAACGGTAATGTCGACACTAGTTTGCCCCCTATCCGGTAACATATGAATTACACCGTGAGGCCAATAAAAGTTTTTATTTTTACAGTTTTTGTGATGCTGCTAATATCAATCGTGTCCAGTAGAATTTACAAATTAAAATTCCCTTATCCATGTCCGTGTAAAAGAGAGGACAATCCAGTGTGCGGGTCCAACTACAAAACATATGGAAGCCCAACCTGCTTGAAGTGTGACAATCATCTTGGAGTGTTTCTTGTCAAGATGGGACCATGTTTTTAGTGTACTTCCTTGATATTTATATATATTTTAAAATGTCTCTTAGATCCCTTTTTTTCTAATTAAATAAACGTTTCGTTTTAATAACGCATGAATAAGCACTTAAAAGTATTTTTACTATAACGTATATTACTATCATAGTTGCGGTGAAGTGGAAAAGTAACTTTCTGTAAATGCGTTTGTTCTGGGTTCAATCCCACTCCGTTTTTATTTCCCCGATATGGTGACAAGACAAAGTACAGCGTTCTGTACTGTCTCACACGAAACTTAACGCTGCAATTTCTGCAGTAGGGTATAGTTTTTAAAATGTCGTACTTATAAAAGTATTGCACGATTTAGCTACGAGTATATAATATAGTTAGAGAGAGTAAACTTATTGCACCTGTAACCCGATTACATCGGGTCCGTAATTCTTTTATGGGACAATGTGTACGCTTTTACAATAGGATCCCAGAAAACGTCAGAGAATGTTCTATATAACAATTGAAAAGAGTTGTGAAAAGACGTTTGTGTGTTAAAAGTTATTACCAAATTAATGATTATATAAATGATAACACGCCTTGGGAATGAAATGCTCGCTCCAGCCTGTTTCAAAGTATCATTGTCAGAAACGTTGAAATGTGATTTTGTAAAATTGATTTTAAAAAAATAAGCCCCGCTGAGTTTCTTACGCCGGTCCTTCTCAGGTCTGAGGCATTAACTTTAGTGAACTGGTGGTAAATTATTTGACGTTCAAAAAATGAAGCGTGTAACTTCTTATTTTGAATAAAATTATTTGACTTTGACTTTGAGACAATAACCATATCTAACAGAACTGACAGTTAAATTCAGATTGATTTATTACAAAATTTAGTATGTACCCATTTTGTCTGCACGATGTGTTCAGCATATAAAGTAATCACAGGAAACCTCGTGTTATGACACTTTGTTCCTCACATTTCGTCAGATTTGTGCGACATTTCGTGTTGAGACTAGATTTATAAAAAAAAAAAGTTATATATGCTACCGGCAATTTGAATAATTCGGTATTCTATGCATTATCTAGGCAATGTACAGAATATCTAAAATATAAAATGGTAATGAATGAAATGTTATTTATTTTATACTTTGCTTACGTATTCTATACAATTCCGAATGCGCAGCAAGTAATCTATGAATTTATATTATTATTTATATAGACGATAGCAAGGAAAGGGAGAAGGGGGAGGGGGGGTCGTACGGTCTGCCCGCAGAGCAATAAATTTGTGACTGTTTCATTTACTTGCTCACATTTCATACATATTTTTATTGGTACTTACATAATATATTGTCTTCTATATGGATGATGAGAATTTTATTGAATTTAAGTTTTTAAGAAGAAAAGCCCCTGAAGAAAAAGTACTAGCTTTGATGCACGCTCGTGAAGGGTTGGCGATCGCAGTGGAATCTCAAATTAATAATGTACCGTATTTTATACATTTCTTTACAACATAGCTGCCTCTCAAAGAACAATGTTGCCATAGCACGTTTGCTATGGCATATTACACTACAGATTATAATTATTATCGATAAATATAGCAAGTTAAAATATATCTACCGACACTAACGCAGCTACAGACTCAGCGGAATTTATGCAGGTTAGATTAGTTGTTTTTAAGTTTATAAGTTTTTAAACTAGCCTAATATAAGTTGAACTTAAAAATCGCTAAATTTGATATAGCTGCGGTAGCTGTGGTTCCTACATTCCGGGCAATTCTAGAGATATTGCGTGGTGAGTGGCCAAACTCATCGCCGCGCCTTGCCTCAATACCAGAGCGAAGAAATTAAAATATAAATTTGAATAAATATTTCATTTCCTAGAATAGGAATCGAACCCACAACCAATCGTGTTTACAGCAACTTTTGGTGCCCTTGCCACGACTGGCCTCTATGTACTCTCTGGTTCATATGTAAGTAACAAAAAAAATCTACATAAAATGTAAACAAGTAAGCACGTCGCTACACTCGAACATAGGAATGTCAATTGCACATCGCCAGTGCAACAGCAGGTATTCTATACAATTTCTATAAAATAGGAATTTTATTAATTACCTAGGTATAGTATGTAAATGTTTTTTTCAGCTTCACGCTGTATCCCGCACACAGTAGGGTAGGCAGAGAGATTAAATGGACGCCCCAGGTATTTTATACGTTTTCAAGATATTGTATAGAATACCCGAATTATGTAAATTGCCGGTAACATATATATCTACATGTATATGCAAAATTCATATTATATTCAATAATTACTAATTAAATTTAAGTAATATTTTCACAATTTCAAGTAAATATTATTTGATACGCGTTTTAGTTGCGAGCATTGGTTTAATTTGGCATACAAGTATTCGATACTTTTTGATATTCTTGATTTCACACTGATATATAACTTAATAAGTTCTTTGATTTTCACGATTATTACACATTTTAAATGAAACTGTTTTAACCGGATTAAATGCGTATATTTACATTTTTGGCAACCCGACGTTTCGAACACGTGACCACGGAGTACTGCAAAGTATTCGAAACGCCGGGTTTCCTAAAATGTATGTTAAAATAGCTATATAACTTATTTAAAACAAAACAATACTTTTTTTATGACAGTATAATCGAAATAGTTCGAAAAATACGTTTTTTTTAATTTATGGCATGATTTTACTCGCAAATTCTGCCAGTATCCAATATAGATAAAATTATTTAAAAAAAAAGCAGAAACCGACTTCAAAACTATAAATTAACTTAACCCTTAATCCAACTTAACCCTTAATCGTGCACAGGGAACCCACCATATTTTCCCACCCTCACGATCTCGCTAAATTTACAAATATTTTTAAAATCGCAAACTTTTAGGTTGTATATTCTAGACAAATATAATCTTAGATACATACAGAATTATTTTATTGGCCGCTCCTTTCTTTAAAATGTCAAGTGTCAGCGTCAGAATTAAATTAATGTCACTTTTGTAAAAAATGCGCGATTTTCACATATTGCAGCCATAAATCTGCAAAGATTCTTAAAAAAACATTCTAGTAAGTAGATATTTGAATTGTTATGCACTAATTTATTATATTCTGTGTAACTTTGTTATGGTATTCAATGCGAAAAAGCAGTGTTTGTGTGATTTTGATTCATTTTAAATATATTCTTGCAGGTGGGAAAATAGTGCTCTCGAACGTAAAAAAAAATTTAAAAAGAAGGGGTTTTTTCCCGAACGTTAACAAACGAACAAAGAAAGGATTTATTTTTGTCGACTTTTTAGTTTTGAAAATTTATTAGGTTAAAATATTAGTTTCAATTATTTTAGATCATGTCTTTCTATATTTTTTTTGCAAGATTGTTTTAAACAATTGAATTAGTCTGATTAAATATATATTTTTTACAAATATCTTTTGAAAGAAGTGTTTTTTGTTTATTGGATCCTTTATTCGCACACTGACACTCTACCTAACCTTACTTCTATGTAAATATTTCTGTGCATGTTTTCTTTCCTAAGTGTGGAATAACACTTTAAAATGTTTAAAAATAATTAAAAAATAGTATTATCTCTTGTCAAATGATAATTCTTAATAATTATCTTACGGAAATTTGAAAAATCTTCCTACAGAGATACTAACAACATAAACAAGTTGTAACAAGCTAAATTCTTATAATTTCGACGTAGCTTAAAAGGAACGTATGGTTTAGCTGGTCAGAGCGCTTGGACGGTTTCCACAGCGGCGGGGATTCAAATCCCGCTACGTTCAATTTTTTATACGGTTTATTAATAAATATTTTTCTTTCCTAAGTGTTAAACAACAGTTTAAAAATATTTATGCCATTTTTTACGCTACGTGCGCTTTAGTATATCCCTTATATTAGCTTGTTTTTAAATTAAAAGAAAAACAGAGTAAGCGAAAAGATTGGCAGAGAATCAATCCATGTCAGTTTAACATTAATAATAAAAGGCATAAAAGTAGTGAATAAAAGAAGAAAGAAGAAGATAAATGAATTTAATTTACATATTGAAAGTGCATGGAATTTCGTACGGTAACGAATCACCAAAGTAGTACTATATGTAACCTCAAATTATAGTAGAATAGTGTTTACTACAATGTCAACTACATATTTATTTTCCCTTTGTGAACATGTGTACTTTTGTGCCAAATAAAGTGTTTTTGCGGGGAATTTTATTGCACTGCTTTCTTCAGAAAAACTCTGCAGCAGAAGCACACAGAATTCTCGTTGAGACATATGGTGACAATGCTTTGTCGAATACAACGTGCAGAGACTGGTTTAGGCGCTTCAAAAGTAATGATTTTCACCTTGAAGACAAAGAGCGTTCTGGAGCACCGACAAAATATGAAGACAAAGAATTGGAGGCATTGCTTGAAGAAGATCCATGTCAGGCGTTAGTAGAGCTCGGGAAAACGTTACAAGTAGATGCGTCAACAGTTGATACGTTGTAGTCGCGCTCTGAAAGAAAAGCGGCCACTATACGAGCAGAGACACGACAAAGTGATTTTATTACATGATAATGCTCGGCCACATGTGGCAAAACCAGTCAAAACTTAACTGGAAACACTTCTTGATTAGCTTTGCTAAGTCTATACTTATATTATAAATTCGAAAGTAACTCTGTCTATCTGTCTCTCTGTGACGCAATCAGGTACAAACCGCTGATCCGATTGTGATAAAATTTAGAGATATTTAAGGGTTTTAGAATGAGCATAGGATACTTTTTTAATCTAATATTTATGATATTCTCGATATATATAATACTAATATATTAAAATACCTTTCAATTTCATATGGACTTCCTGGCGCTTATGTGGCGTGCGCTGACTTAACCTTCAGAGTCATAAAAATAATGTTCTACAAAAATATTGTCCTTTAAAAAATCCATGAAAAGTCCGCGGTGGTATATGTTTATCATTGAAGATTGAGCCACAGCAACCATTTTAATATATTTAATTTAAAATCAAAGTCAAGTACTTTAGGGGATATTCCTAATTCAAAATGAGTTAGCCTACGAGCCGCACGGTATGACCGACCCGAACGGGCAGACGACGTTGACGGTTTTGTAAATCTTAACACTTTTTCGATCTACTGCTATTTGTTATGTGGTTATTTTCTATTTATTATTAATTAATATTCTTCTTTGCTTCTCTTCGCTTATTCGAGTAGTAAATTAGTAAGATTTTTTTATTTTGTGGTTTGGTGTAAGTTTTGGCCCTGCGCGGCATGGACCGCTACTTTTTATTTAATGTTATTTAAGTGTATTTAGAAAATAATGGTTGGTTATTTCAGTTCGGTTATCTATACCATTGTTATACAATTAATAAATCGTAATTTTAATGTTTTGAGATTTTATTTAATATTGCTGGCAAGAATTATCGTATTTACTAAAGAAAACTGTGTAGATATTTCATATTATAATATCTATGTACGCACGCACGGAAAACGTGTAAAAACTTTTTCACGGGTAAATCCGTGTCCCGTGGACATTTTGGGGATAAAAGGTAACCTATGTGTTGCTTCATAACCCCCTCTATCGGTCACTATAAGTCTTATATAAATCAGAAATAGAAACACAGACAGACAGGCACAAAAATTATAAAAATGTTTTTTATTTGTATTTGAGTATCATGTAAATAACCACATGCACTTGTAAAAAAAAATATTTTGAAATCAAAGACACATTTCATTCGATTTATAAGAAACAGAGGAGAAAATAAATGCCGCCTTAACATAGTAATTATACGTAATAAGCATTTTGCTGTGACTAGTATACTACTACTAGTAGAGTAGTAATAATTCTAGTGTACTAGTATTTTAATATTGAAATTGAAGATCAGACAAGTTTTTATGTAACATTAACACTGTTATTACAATGCACGCGGAAAAGTTATATATATCATCAGTTTTTTATATATCTGTATATAAATCTATCATGTCCAATACATAAGATGCGCAAGGCAAAGGCAAGCATTGAATAAAGAATATTTTTAAAGTAAGTAAAACTTTCTTTTTGTTTTAAAACATAAAAATGATTACCGAACGTTATCTCTAGAAGGCAGACATATGCTGTCGCTGAGTTTTATTTAGAATTTTAAAGACGATACAAGACAATCTTTACAATATATGATTTTTGCGTATTGCGTTTTGCGTTACTTCCGTATTTTTAAACATTAATATTTTCTAAAATACCCATTCCTGTGATATGCTGTAAAAGCCAATTTCAATCAGTATAAAGCACACAATGTATCTACCCTTTTTAATCGGTTAAAGAGTAATACTGTACTATTGAAAATAGTTCAGAAATTCATGGGGTTAAAGATAAACATATTATGCTGTAGCGGATATTGGCTTTTTTACATTCCTCAGGAGTGCAGTAGGCTATATAACAGATTCACGTTGTATACCGCACACAGCAGGGTAGGTAGAGGGAACCTAGTGTTAAGACACTCCGTTCCCCACTTTCCGTCGAATTCTGGAGACATTGCGTGGTGAGTAGTGGAACTCAACGCCGCGCTTCGCGTTGTTGCCAGAGCGAGGAAATCCAAATATAAAATATTTCATTACCCCGAGTAGGAAACTAGCCCACAACCGTCTCGTTTACAATCACTCGCTTGAGCCACTGCGCCTGACGGAGGAGCTTGCGCGGAATGCCTGTACTCTGGCACGCACTTCCGTCTGTAGCCCCCATGGTGGGTTGCCGTCCAGGAACGCCACGACGGCCTCATACAACTACAAAAATAGTTTCATCCCAGCCCAAAGTTATTTATAAAAATAGCGGAAAATAATAAAATAAAAATGGTCATAAACATTTAATCATATAAAATTGATTCTCTTTGGACGTTATTAAATATTTTTATGATAATTAATATATTTCGGTTATATATAGATGAAAAGGATAAAATTTCTACTTTATTTACATTTTTCAACATAAAATGACATTGTGAGCTTCAGAAAAAATACGTACGTAGAAAAAAAATATGTATTTAAAAACGAGTAAGTGTGTCTTATGGTTTTCGGTGTATTTAGTTCTTTTTTATAAGGCCATCAACAATGTGTGACTGTAAACAAGATGGTCGTGGGTTCGACACCCACTTGGAAGAATAAATTATTTCCATGTCGCTGCTCTGGTAGATATGGACATAGTGCGGCGTTGAGTTTCACCTTGAGCGTATCTAGAAGGACGCGTGTATAGGTGTTTCTCTACCTACCCTGCTGTATGCGGGATGCGTAAGGCTAAAAGCCCTCAAGTTTAATTTTATTCCGCTTCCAAACTGAGTACCTAGAAATCACAGTTAATTGTCTATCCTGCTGTGTGCGGGATACAGCGTGAAGCTGATTTGATAGTTCATTATAGCTAGAGGATAGCCAGTCGTGGCGCAGCGGCACGAAGTGTGACTGTAAAACCGACTGGTTGTGGGTTCGATCCCCACTCGAGGAGATGAAATATTTATTTAAATTTATATTTCCATTTCTTCGCTCTGGTGTCGAGGCTAAGCGCGGCGTTGAGTTCGCAATGCAACGCAATGCCTCCAGAATTCGACAGAAAGTGGGGAACGGAGTGGGTTAACACTAGGTTCCCTCTGCCTACCCTGCTGTGTGCGGGATACAGCGTGAAGCTGATTTAATTTTTTTATTTTTAATTATAGCTATACAAATAAAGAATAGGTGAGGAACGTATAATAAAACACAAACACATAATATAATAATTATAACATATAATAATTATATACATATAATATATTATAATAGTTTAACATGATCACGCTTAATATGATATTTAAGTTCTTAATAAAATTAGCAACTTGTGAGATATATTTAATTTTTCTTCGCCTCACACTGTATTCTGCATATAGCAGGGTGGATAGAAGGATCCTACTGTAAAGACACTTTTCCGAGACATTACGTGTTGAGTGGTAGAACTCAACACCGCTCTCTGTCTTGTTTCCAGAGCGAGAAAATGGAAATATCAAATAATTAATTCCCCCGATATAGTAATCGAAACGGCAACCATCACGTTTACATTCATACGGTGTACCAACATGCCACGGCGGCCTCTCTCTAAGTTTTGACGGTTGTTAAAAAAAAAAATCAGCTTCACGCTGTAACCCGCACAGAGGAGGGTATTCAGAGGGGACCTAGTGTTAAGATACTCCGTTCCCCACTTTTGTTTTGCCAGCTATGACATGACATTATATGACAAATAACAAGTATTTCATATAATTTTTCAGCAATTCTTCTGATTGCTATTTTGCTTGAAGTTGCTATCAGTATGCCACAAGCAAACCCTAACTGTGTAGTAATGCCATTGTATTTGAACCCGGTGTGCGCCTCGGACGGCGTCACCTACGACAACATAACACAAATGGAGTGCGCGGATCCAAGACTATTTGTAATTAAACAGGGTCCCTGCTGGCCCGATAATATACTCATAAAAGATTTATCTATACGTGACATTGTGAATTATTTAAAAACAAGAAAAATTTAATCATTTCATTTTTGTTTTATTGCGTAATATCTATCATAAATAACGAAAAATTATTAAAAAGGAAACTGAAACAGGAAACGCTGAAACTATGATTAGTTGTGCTTTAAATCGGTCATACTCGGGTTCCGTACCACAAAAGGCATAATTCAAAATCTTTATAAGATCACTTTGTTGTCTGTCTGTTCCTCTGTCAAGACCATTTATTACGAGATCGTGTAGAAAAATTAAGCTGAAATTATTATGAAATAATGATGTCCATAGTCCCTTGACGCACAGAAAATATCAAGTCTCTAAATCAACGCAAATAAAAGCATTTATGCATTGATTTTACTGTATTTTGTATAAAAATCGCCGCGTAATCAAAACCTATATAGTTTATAACTTTCCCTGAACCTACAGTTTTGAAATTTTGCATAAAGTGAGAACTTACCAATACAAATAAAAGAAAAAATCCTATAAGTGAAATTTTACAGGTATTTTCATAGAAAAAGGCATACAAACAGATTTGTTTGTTTATATTATTTCAATTGAGTTTAAGTTTAAAATGTGATAAATTGGAACGTAACGCAATGGTTTTATTATTTTCAAAATTAAAGCATTATTAGGATACTCTATATATTTAGAATATCTACTAGTAAATGATAGTGAATTACTTCAGCAAAATTATTATAATAATTTATCAATTACTATAAATAACCCCATAGTATCAAAAAAAGTGGTTTTTTTTTTTGTCACACGAATTTCTACATATAGAGTCGAGCAAAACAATTTACTTTTTGAATACTAATCTATATTCAAAAAATAATATATGAATATTTGTTAACTTTTAAATAGCTCAATGCGTCATTACATTGACGCAGAAGGCGTTGGACAAACAAACATAATATCTAAACTGAATATATACATACTTGTTATAAGATGCTGGAAATGTGGAATTAAATTAGATCGAACACTCTAAATAATCTCAAGAAAACATATTATTTCCAATAATCACGCGCTAACACGAGTCTAACAACATATAATGGTAAATGGATTTACAAATAAAGAACTACTTATATATAAAGACATTACAAGTCAAGACATTGCAATAATAATCTTTTTGTAGCGTTCAAAGGAATTAGTGCTTCATAAGAAATAATAATGT
>DWLH01002045.1:0-11465 GCA_018249795.1 Heliconius telesiphe telesiphe | reverse complement strand
GCTCAAGGAAAAGAGAGGAAGAGGGATGAGGGATATAAACGGACAGGAAGGATATATTGAAAGCCCTCACAGCAACAGCATTAATCTGTTGACTGTGAGAAGGGACAGGGATAAGGGAATAAGGAGAAGAGTGATGGATAAGGATAGCACAACCTCCATACCCGTCATTTCTGTCCTCCCTTAAACAGGAGAAAGCTGGAACCCTAAAGCGGGAATCAGGCAACAACCATGTTTCTGAGAGGGAAATAATGACAGGATTATACAGGGAAATAATGTTAAGTAATTCGTGCTTTTTGGCACGAATACTTTGACTGTTCCACTGTAGGAAGTTCAGTGGCTCCATTATTTAATATTTTAAAGATTGTTAATAACTTTTTGGCAACTTTGGACGGTATAGGGAGTTCATCAGCGGTTTGAAAGATGCTCACAAGGGTTTCAGTTAGTGCAACCAATAGATCTTTTGTAGATTCTATTGGACCTTGATTTAGAGCGCAACCATTAGGAAGGGAAGAGGGACAATTAGCAGTAATGGATTGATGAGCTTGTCTGTTATATCCCTTTGGTAAAGGAGTGCGGGGACGGGGAGACTGGAAAACTGTCTTTCGGTACGATTTATATGGAGAGACAGGGGCTGATGATTTTGGTGATAAGGAAGTTGAGTAAACGGGAGGGGCAGATATTTCCTTAGCCATGTCAGGATCGGCGGACAGGAGGAAAACGAGCGGAAGCCTCTCTATATGATATACATTCTTGAGACATTGTAATTTTGATGGACTGTTGCCTTGCAAACTCAGGGCAGTCCTTGTCTGTTGCAAAATGCTTACTCTCACAGTATAAACAAAAAGAATTTTCTCTGCTAGTGTCACATACGTCACCATTATGAGACTCAGAACACTTGTAGCATCTTGGCTTCGACCTGCACTGTGATTTTACATGACCAAAGCGACAGTAGTTTAGGCATTGTATGGTGGGATATTTGTAGGGTTCAACTGGGAGGGGGGAATGGTACGAAAAGACCCTTTCTGGCAACATTTGACCACGGAATGTAACTACAACCGCCTGAATCGAGACCCATGTAGTCACACCCTCACTGATGCACTTTCTATTCAAACGTCTAACTTTCATAACTTGTACACCACCTGAGGGAAATTCCAATGAACTTACAAATTCACCCAAAGAAAAATATACTGGAACGCTGCAGTAGCTGTTGAGAATTCAATGCAAATTTTGTTACAACCAATGTTTTTCACACCATCACTGGTGATATTTGAAATTTTATTAATGTGGAGGAATTGGCCAAATTTAATAGCTTTTATAGAGGTCCCAGCTGCAGGGTCTGGAGTTTCTCTCGCCACATATACTAAGAAAGGGCCTTTGTCCGTATCATGGTAGGACTTAGGACTTTCGGAAAAAGAAGGATGGACATATAAATTCTGAATAGACGGAGTCGCGGTAGCAGAATTGATGATGGTTTTTTTAATTGTGTCATTATTATTAGAAGGTGGGTCACCACCTTGTCTTTTACGCGATGTTGAGTTTAAATCACCTATGCCACCTCCAGGGTCAGGGGGATCGGGCGGATGCTCAGCATCCATTTTAAAACTTAACCTTTAACCTTACCTTATAATATAACTAATCTACTGACAAAAACACCACAAACACTCACAAAAACCTAATAACTAAGAAATACAGATTTTTTATTTTTAAAAATCGCAATTTGTACTAAAAATTTGTGAAAAAATGACACAAAAATAAAAAAAACCCTCACTAACACGTGTGTTAACCAAAACAAACGTCAGCAAAGTCCTTTAAAACACTTAATAATCACTGAAAATCTAAAGACGTCAAAATAATGTAAACAACAAGACAGTCATAGATAATTAAAAACAGATCATTATAATAGTTCATAGTACATGGTACTGTCATTAATTAAAATACTTCTCGAAAATACTATTATTTTTTTTATTAAGATTTTTAATATTATTTACATTTGTTTAATTATTTTAATACAAAATCGTATAAAAATTAAATAGAAACGAGTCTTATAATGTTACACGGGAACCTATAAAACCTCAATACGAAATAAATTATTATTAAGAAATTATTTGTAAATAGTATTGATCATTTTATTAAATATCAAATTATGCGTAAAAAGTATAATCTACATTTATTATGAACTATTGGCAGGGTGCAAAGTACTATATCAATACTAGTCAGTTGAAACGTTATTTTACTGAAAATGATTTCAGTAATGTGTTTAGCTTTGACCATTAAAAGAAAATAAGTCATAGAAATTATTTTATTATTATTAAAATACACAATATAAAAATGTTTATTATTAACTAATTATTTAAATACCAAAACAGAATGTAGTTTAAGAAATAAAGTCATTTAATTTAAATTATTTTTGTTTTATTTTTAAGCGTAATTGAATAAAGAAATATTAACAGATCTAAAGATCTTTTTTAAATATGGGGGCTTGTAAATTTACCAATACACAGAAGATATGTACAATGTTCTGAGATCAATGTAGTTAAATAAATTTTCGGGAATTTTATTCAAAATTTGGAATATACCTAATTTTTATAAAATTCCCTACTTTGTCATTCATCTTTGCATTATCCTTTCGACATAAATTCTTACACTCGCAATATTATATATTTCTTCTTTAGAAAATTCACTCTTTTTTTGGACGAAGGAGGGCATAATAATCTTCACCTATTTTCCACTTCGATCTATAACTGTTCTAATATCTGGAAAACCTTTATCAACTAAACAATATCGTTGCTGATGGTTAAAATAATAATTGTTGCTCATCATTACAGATAGATGAAAACCAAGTAAAATCATTTTTTTCTGTTGAAGTTACCACATCTGTGTGTGTTTTTTGAGGAGTGTTACGTATTTTGTTCTTAATTTTTTGTCCTTTTTAATATAAATAATGGAGTTACATTTAATAGTTATATATAAATATAACTATTACATGTAAATGTATTTTTTGCATTGATTGATTGATTTCTTAATGTATGGCGGTTTCGAGCGTGCCAGTTGAGCACAATTCATTTCGTCAATGTATGGTATGGTTTGTATGGAAAACACACGAAGGAAATTGTCCGGTAGAAAAAAAAACTATACACAATTATAGAATACATGTAAAAAAAAGAGATCCAGTTAAAGTACAGCCTTCACCTCGAATTTCTTGCATTGTAGAATTTCTCATTTTCTTGACTTAATAAAAAGATAAGTCGAACATTTTGCTTTGACATTAACAAGTAACAAAGCCTATTTTTTTCTACTTTTCGCCATCATGAGGCCTGCGAGCGATTATGATATCCCCACCTATACTCGATTCACGAAAGCATGAGATAAAAGGTAAACATGTCAAAAAAAGGTTATTTTACATGACAGGTTTGATTGAGTCATTATATTAATTAAAATAATAATCAGTTGCACAAGTATTTTCTAAAAACAATCATTTACAATAATGTACAAAGTAAAATCTTAACAAAACGAAAACGTCAGAGCCAACAAATTTGCGTACGCTGGGTGGCGCTGTAGTCGTGCACGGAGCCAATAGTGTTATATTAAGCAATCATTAGTGCACGCTATGCCCAGCCCGCTCGACGGTTGTAAGCCGAGGTTCGAGCCCCGCAGGCCCTTACAGTCATCGACTTCTCTGAGGCAGCCATGTAGTGCTTGCATTTCTTCTGGGACAGAGTACCCTCATCCCTACCCACCCGGTGTCGCTGTAAAAGCCAATAGGGCTAACAGCATTAGCCTCAAGTTCGAAAAAAAAAGCACGCTATGCATTACCGATTTGGCCTTGCTCCGGTGAGGTCGCCCGGTCGGTAGATTTTCGCGCCAATTATAACGGTTTTTATAATCCGATCCTGTCTCAATTCCAGTTGCTGCGCTGTGCTGTGCTGTTCTGCGCTGCGCGGCGTTTTGCTGTGGTTGTGCAGTCCTCTCGCATCCGCTAAGGAGTTGTGAGTTCGCCGCTCTTCTGTGAGTACACATTGTCGATTATAGTTAGGTACACACCCAACAAAAGTGATAGTGTAGTATTAACTTACTCACCCTATCTCTCGCCGCAAGGCGAGGGGAGATACACAATGGCAGGGAATTCCACGGAGGATATCATCTAGATAGAGCCTTCTAGAAGGCAACCGCAACTGTGGGGAGAGCCCGAGCTCTACCGAAGTCGGCCAGAATGCCGACGTAGAGCCAATGCTCTCGGACGGGCCGAGCGACGCCGAAGTCACCCCGACCAAACATTCCGCGAAGGCGTCCCCCGCTCGCCCCAGTTATCGGGCAACGAAATGCAGGAGGACAACGGTTCCTCATCCACTGACTCGGACGACGGTTTCGAGACCGTCGCATTCCGTTCGGCCAAACAAAAGGCCACGGTACCTAAGGGCCTCCCACCACCCAAGAAAACTAACAAGCCCAAGGGCAAGAGTCCCTGTGCGAACGGCGCCGCGTCGCCGGTCCCCCTCTCCCCTGCTCCCGCAACTGCGGTTGAGCGGGAAGAGGCTGAGACCCCCCGCGCCCTGCGTGTCAAGCCTCCGCCTCCTATCTATGGGCAAGAGAAGCACAAGTGGGATAAGGTTTCCCAATGGCTTAACAGCCAAAATATCAGTTTCTCCACCGAGCGCTTAACGCAGGTCGGAATAAAAGTTCAAGTGGCCTCCTCGTTGGAGCATCGTCAATTAACTTCATTCCTTAGGGAATATGGTATAGGTTACCACTCATACGCCCTGGAGGACGAGCGCCAGTTGCGCGTAGTCCTGAAGGGCATACCCAAGGAGATCGACGTAGAATACGTCTTCTCAGATCGCCGTAACAAGGGATTCCCCGTGCGCCAGGCGCACCGCTCGTACAAAAGCCAAGTACGATATGATTCTAGCCGTTTTGGACCTCACAAACGAGAGCAAAGAAATCTTCAACCCGAAGTCGGTGTATTCGCTCACCGGCATCAGAGTAGAACCCCCATATACCAGGGGCCTTACAGGGCAGTGTCACCGCTGCCAGTTATACGGCCATTCGGCAAAAAATGGTTTCGCGCGGCCTAGGTGCGTTAATTGCCTAGATGACCACGCCACTGCGGATTGTCCCCGCAAGGCTCCCGATCCCGCTGTCCCCCCTAGCTGTGTACTCTGCGAAACGCAGGGACATCCCGCGAACTATCGCGGATGCTCCCGCGCCCCTCGCAGTCGCCTCACTAGGCTATTGTGGTTGGGCTAATGCCCCCAACCACAATAAAGAGGAGCCGGCGCCTATTCAATACGCGCCCGCCCCTCCTCCCAAGGTGAACGCGTGGTTCAGACCAGCCTCCCTTGGCTCCCATCCGCTCTGCGGCGCCGGCCAAGCAGCTGTCCGCCCAGACGCCGGTCGCCAAACCTATCCCCGCGCATTCCCGCGCAGTCCCCGCTAACGCGAGCGATTTATCACTTGTGCTGCTCACGTTTGCGAGCATTTTAGATAATGGCGAACTCAGCGCGTTCGCCAATAAACTGAGGAACACGAACGGTTCCAGCCAAGCGCTCTTACAAGCGGTAAGCGAACATCTCGGTCTTCTGGGAGCCATCGTGGGCTTCCATGCTAAATATTTTTTTTAAATGGCGGTTATAAATAAATTTATCCCACTGCCCGCTGACTCGCAACTCGCGCCTATTAAGCCAAGAGCCCTATCTATAGCGACTTTAAACGCAAACGGTGTCAAATGGCAAATAGAGCTAGTGAGTGCCTTCGCTCATACCCACCAACTAGACATTCTCTGTATACAGGAGTCCTTTCTTAAACCTGGGTTTCACAGTCTCGGTATTGCGAACTACAGGATTGTGAGAAATGATAGGGCCACCAAAGGTGGTGGCACTATGATTTATTACAAAGAGAATCTACACTGTATACCGCTCGACCCTCCGTCTCTCGAAACAGCGGAAGCGTCGGTGTGCCAGGTTTTCCTTACAGACCATCAGCCATTGATAATTGCCTCTGTCTACCGCTCAGGTAGCAGGCAATTACTAGAAAGCGATATTCTATCGCTACTTAGCATGGGTGACTCTGTCCTTCTGATCGGGGATCTCAATTGTAAACATAAAAATTGGAATTCGACGGTGACTCATACCGACGGTAAGAGTCTCCTCGAATTCACTAGTAAATATAACGCGTTTGTTATCGGTCCGACTTCACCTACTCGCTTTAGGGCCCGAGGCACAGGCGAGGTCCTTGATATATAATATGGAATCTTTTTCGGACCTTGATTCAGATCACCGTCCAGTTATTCTCAAATTAGGTGTAGAGCGCCCCTCAGACCTTCCCACTAAAACAGTTGTCGATTGGAGGAGATTTTCTAAGCTCCTCCGCTCTAATGAATCCCCGTTAAAGGAATTAATACCTGGCATCGCTGACTCTGCGGTGTTAGCGATAGACGCGGCGAATCAATTCAGATAAGATCAGATTATATTCATAATACAATCCAGAGTGGCTCGAAAGAGGTGCCAAACCTATCCGAAGGTAGGTTTGAAATCTCAGAAAAACTCAGGCGATTGATTGACGTAGAAACAAGCAATGAGACGACACGACACATACCCGACAGACGATAATCGTAGAAAATATAATAGGCTAAAGAGGAGAGTTCGATTCGAATTCGAACTTCTGCGCGGAGAGTCGTGGGATACTCTGGTTAGGCCCGATCTATCATTTGCAGCCGATGACACCGAAAAAGCGGAATGTCTCGCTGACAGTGAGAGGCTCAATGTACCCCGAGTGGTCAGCCCTGCGACCCGAGCCATATCGAGAGAGTGGATTCCGCGGTCGCAGAGTGGACGTCGTCGCCCCCGCAAGGGGAGCCGTTTCGCCCAACCTCGACCGACGATGTCAAAGTCATTATCAAAAACCTCAAAGATAGGAAGGCCCCGGGGCCAGACAAACTATCCAATAGAACTCTCAAGTCCCTTCCGGCTCAGTTCATATCTCTATTGGTCATTATTTTTAATTCTCTCTTGAAGTCGTGCTCCTTCCCCGACGAGTGGAAGGCAGCCATTGTCATAGGTATTGCTAAACCTAATAAGCCGCGGAATTTGCCCTCTAGCTATAGACCTATCAGCTTTCTCAGCTGCTTAGGTAAAATATACGAGAAAATTATTCTCATTAGACTCCTGAGGCGGTAGAGACCAATTGTCCGCTCATCAATGAGCAATTTGGTTTCAGAGAGAAACACTCAGTAATACACCAGGTCCACCGCGTGGTAGAGCACATAGCTCGACACCACGTGAGGACCTCCCTTCGTAGCAATACTGCTGCCATATTTCTTGACATAGCGAAAGCCTTTGACAAGGTAATACATATATAACGGCTTGATTTTCAAGCTGAGGCGCGCTGGCTTGCCTGACTGTCTCGTGCACATCCTGCGGGACTTTCTGTCTAACAGGTACTTTCGCTATAAATTCAAAGGCAACTCAAAGGCACTCTGTTCTCCCCCCGTCTCCTCCGCGCAGGCGTTCCCCTAGATTAGTCTATGTTTTGAACCCTTTCAACCCTCTCTCCCATTTTATATTCGCTGTACACCAGTGACATACCTCGCTTCTAGTATGTTCACCTGGCCATGTACGCGGACGATACGGCCCTTTACACTTCATCGCGTGATACACGCTTACTAGCCGAGAGACTTCAGAAAGCGGCCCACGCACTCGGTGAGTGGTTCCGCCTATGGAGAATCGAGGTTAATCCAGAGAAAAGTAAAGCCATCCTTTTCCCAATCTCTCGACACATACAGGTCTCTACCATATGTCTATTAGATAAGCCCATTCCCTGGGAAAAACACGTCAAATATCTAGGTGTCACTCTAGACTCTAGATTCACTTTCAAACCTCATATTACGAAGGTCTGCAATAAAGCAAAATTCGTACTCAATAGATTATATCACCTTATTAACAAGCGTAGTAAAATGTCACTTAGACATAAGCTGACATTATACAAAACTTGTATAATGCCCATTCTCTCTTAGATCCCCTACAAAAAGTACAAAATAAATTCTTACGTATCGCATCGGGTTGTCCCTGGTTCGTACGTAACGTCGATCTACATAGAGATTATGAACTGGAATCGATTAACGAGCACTGCAAACGCTTAGCGACGCGTTACTTTGAGCGCGCAGGCTCGCACGCGTACCCCCTCATTGTCACGGCGTGTGACTACACACCCAACGCGCACCCTAAACGCAGACGCCCGCGGAGCGTCCTTTTAGACCCCGATGACGCCATTAGGATAGTGAATGCCCCGTATGTAGGTAGAAAACACATGACACATACACGACACAAACACCGTCGTCGACGGAATCGACGACGAAGTCCAGTTTATTCCACGGCTCGGCCGCGTCTCGACGTGGTCGGGCCCAGCGGTTAGGGACCGTTAGCTCTCCTCTATTTCTTCTGCGACAGAGTTCGCTCTTCCCTTCCACCCGGAGTCGCTGTAAAAGCCAATAGGGCTAACAGCATTAACCTCAAGTTCGAAAAAAAAAAGAACGCTATGACAGCACTGGCGCGAATCACAAAGAGGGCTAACTTTCGAATGACTGAATGCCACCTTCCGCCTCCGCGAATTATTTAATATCTCTATTTAGAAAATTGTATTGAAGGATAAATTATTGTTTGTAACAATTACATCTCTATATAGCTATTATGTGAGAGAAGACAGTAAAACATTTATGACTTGACTTGTAATATTAACTTTTTAAGTAATGAGTAGTGTCAACAGATTCCAAATGAACATTTTATTATTTTTGCTTGTATTTATTATTACTTTTTTTTTTTTTTTTATGGAAAAGGACAAGGCAAACGAGCGTTCGGGTCACCTGATGGTAAGTGATTACCGCCGCCCACGGCCCCGTGCAACACCAGAGGAGCACAGGTGCGTTGCCGGCCTTTAATTATTAAAATTTTATTTTTTATTATTACTATAAATGTAATTATTAAAATTTAAATCGGTAATGAAAACTAGTATTCGAATTTGGGGGTAAAATACGTAAATATTTTTATAAACAAAAATTATTTTATAATTTTTTTATTAGGCTTTTAGATTCAAATAAAATATAAAAATAATATACTTGTTGTAAATTATTTAAAAGTTTTTGTCATTTGCCACACTGACGGCTGATCACTTGCAATACTGACAACTTTGTCAACGTTGTTGACAACGTTGATGTCAAAAGATTTAAAGTTTTGTTGTTGAACATTGTATTGTTTGTATTTTGCTCTTTTATCGGTTAAGTTATTTTGTTCTGACTCTAGTGTGTTATTGGGACTTTAATAGTGCTGCCTCTCTCATTAATTGGCTATCCTACCTACGAGGGAGGTCCAAAAGTTCGTGGAGTGGAGGGGATGGAGTGGGGATAGGGGCGCTCGCTTAATGTCATACTACTTGGGGACCCATCATTAGTAAATAAATAGAGTTTCAGCCCAATCATCCGTTTACACTCAGTGACTCAACACAACACTCGCCTGCTAAACAAGTCAGTCCGGAAGAAAACTGAAACTATGGAAAAAATTGAACACCGTGCAGTGAAAAAAATCCTTACCAAGCAAGGAAAGAATGGCCAAACCATTTTAATTGAAATGCAAGCCGTTTATGGGGAGGATTGCCCTGGTAAATCCATGATTTATAAGTGGTCATGGTCTTTTTAAACATGGTGGAGAGTCGATTGAAGACGACTCCCGCTCTGGACGGCCAGTTGAGGCCACCACATCAGACATCATTGAAAAATTGGATAAACTTGTAATAGAGAACGCCCGTTTGAAGAAAAAAAATAGTTATCTGCATTAGTTGGAGTATCAGATACCACCATTCTGCGTATCCTACATGACCATCTGGGTATGACAATAGTCGGTGCAAGATGGGTACCAAGAATGCTCATACCGCTTCAGAAACAGCAGCGCGTCGATGTGTGTGGAGATGAACTGGCACAGATTGTTACTGGAGATGAAACGTGGGTGTCACTTTGAGCCTGAGTCAAAACAGGAGTCCATGCAATGGCATAAAAAGGGCACACCACCTCCAAAGAAATTCAAGGTGTCATAATCGGCTGGAAAGTTGATGGCTACTGTTTTTTGGTATTGTGCGGGGATAATACTGATTGATTACAAAGAAAAAGGAAGAAACATAACCGGAGAATACTACGCATCGATACTAAACAAATTAAAGGAGGCCATCAAAGAAAAACGTCGAGCTAAGGGTGTGTTGCTCTTGCAAGACAACGCACTAGTTCACAAGAGCAGAGTTGCAATAGTTGCTCTGTACACGCACGGCTTCGAATCACTAGTCCACCCATCTTACAGTCCAGACCTGGCCCCTAGTGACTTTCATTTGTTTCCCAATTTAAAAAAAAGACTTAAGGGGAAGGAAATTTTCCGACGACAATGAGGTGAGGTGACAAAGGAGGCAATTTTGGCCCATTTTGAGGCGAAAGAAAAAAAATATAATTACGACGGTTTATAAAAAATAATTCATAGATCCAATAAATGTATTCATTCAGCTTAAGGGTGATTATATTGAAAAGGAAAAATAGATTTATTGTTTCATTTAATTTAGAACACTTTCATTGTACGAACTTTTGGACCTCCCCTCGGATCTGATTGACCCCGACTTCGGTTTAAAAACTGCTATGTACGATATTTAGCCATAACTCGCCAAATTTAAGATATTGGAGTGGGCAAAATTTACATCTAAGTCGAGCAACTAATCATACAGATTTGCTATTAATTTATGGGCTGGAATTCATCGAAATGAAATATTAGGGCCAGTTTTTATTGACGGCAGTTTAAATACTACGAAATTTTTAGAACTCATACGCGGTTCCGTAACAGAATATGTCGACCAGATACCCCTAGACGTATATCGTAAATGTAGTTTCAGTTAGATGGAGCATCCGCACACTCTGAGTGCTTGCTAGAAACACGGTCGCGAGCATATTTGGAGAAGAATAGATCGGAAGGTATGGACCTAGGCGGTGGCCTGCCCGTCCTCCGGACCTCACGTCGTTTGATTTTTTTTTGTGGGGGCAAGTAAAAAATTAAGTTTATGCTTTAGAAGTCCGTACAGAAGCCGAGCTCCGGCAAAGAATTACGCATGCTTTTGATTAAAGACTGAAAATTAAAGACATAGCCGCGCAGGGGGATCTACTGAGTAAAGTAAGACATAATATGTTACGCAGATGCAATTTATGTATTCATAAGCAAAGGGGGGACACTTTAAAGTGTGTGTAAAGTGTATTCCTAAGTGTATAATAATAATAAAATAGCTTTATTTATTCCACAAAAAATTACACACTTATTTGCATGACAAAAATGTTTTATATACATACTTTTTTAAAGAAAACTTAATAATTAATAAATTATACTGACTATTACTAGTTGAGTAGGCTACAACTTTATATATTTATTTATTTATTCTTAATGTATATACTTTTA
>DWLH01002044.1:0-11468 GCA_018249795.1 Heliconius telesiphe telesiphe | reverse complement strand
GTCCCATTTTTCCGCTGAATTCTGGAGGCATTCCATTAAGTTGAGTTGAGTGGCGGAACCAAACGTAACGCCGCACTTTGTCTCGTTACCAGATTGAGAAAATAAAAATGTCAAATATTTCATTTCTTCGAGTGGAAATCGAAACCACAACCTGTTACGTTTACCGTCTCACGTTTCTACATCGACTGTTCTCATAAATACTAAAAGTATTAACAAAATCTAATTACTTTTACGAAAAAACCAAGAAAGCCTTACAAACAAAAGCATAATTCAAAGAATTATGTTAAACTCTATTAAAACAGTCATTAAAGTATATTATGACAAACAACTGGTATGAAGTAAAGAGAAAAATAAGGCGGAAATTATCTCAACGCTGATGCAATAAGTGGAAGCGGCAAAAGATGCGTGCGCGCACGTAATTAATATACCGTTTACACTAACTGACTTTCCGTATGGCGCGATAAGAAAATGTGATATAGTGGTAATTTTTTCTGTTTCTGAATATTTATCTTATTCGTGTTGTATTGCAGTATAGCAAGTACACTCGACTTCATCTTAGAATAATTACAGTTTTTTAGCTTTACTCTACTATTATTCAGAAGTGCAAGTGAAGAGAAAAGAAGGCTGTGCATGGTCTCCGCATATCTCTTTCGCCTCGTCCACTGTCGTTTATTACCCTTTAACATAAGCTTCTATCGTCGATATTGTATTCTCGAAGGTCTCCTCCTGCATCTTTAACAGCTTACTCATTCTTCAAAGGTTCTTTTTACCAAGCTTTCTTCACCCATTCTCTCAATGTACCCGAAACACTTAAGCACGTTGTCCTTCACTCTTACTCTGACATCCTCGCAATACTTGTTTATACGTGTATTCGTCCAAGTAATGCTTCCTGACATGAAACCTTCTTTATTCTTTTATTGCTGAATTACTGCTGAATTCATTAAAATTTATATTTGTATAGCTTAAAATAGTTATATTAGCCATATAATATTTATTTATTATTTTTTAACCTTACTTTTAAAAAAATGGTAAGCATTGATTTTGTCTTGATTGGCAGGAATTGCGGCCAGGACAAATGTAAAATAATAAACTACCAGCTGAGGATCAATATTTTAATTGTTAGTAAGAAAAATAGAAGGAAAACCGAGTTAGATGTAACTTTACGATATATGAAGATATTTCGTGTTTCTTGACTAGCACCAGGAATGTTTGTTTATATTCTTTAAAAAAATATATATTTATGTGAGAGAATTGGAGAATTAAGTGATTATTAGAGATAATAAGAGTAATGACCTGGGTAATAAAACCGGAAAATACTCTAAAAATATATAGAATTGTATTCCGGACAAGTAAAGGTTCTAGGCTAGGCGGCTAGGTTCCTTCACTTGGGGTTAAGACACTCCGTCCCCCACTTTCCGCTCAAGTTTCAAAAAACTACGTGTAGTTTTTAGTGGCGGAATTAAACGCCGCGCTTTGTTCTTTTACTAGAGCCAGAAAGCAAATTATTTAATTTTCCTGAAGTAAGAATTAAACTCTCACACGATTGTCTCGTTAAGCGGAAATTATAAGTTTATTAGGTATATATAATATATTAAAAAATACACACTCTCTGTACAATTTTATTACATTGTTGTACTATAAATTAGAAAATCACATACTTTCTATAATCATAAAAGTAGAATCGTTTACGTTACGTTTCGATATAAACTGTCTTGCGGCGTTTATAATGAAATCACTCATACATACTTATTTACTTTAAAGTGTTAAATGACTTTATCTTATAATATAAATGAAAGTGAATATTTTATTGTCCAAGTTTAAATGTAATTGTTTATTTAGAGCGTAAAATTTTATTAAACTTAGTTTAAAAAATACAATTAAATGTTTTGTATGAAAAGTATTATAAGCACCGTTGCGGCACAGTTGAGTTAATTATCTACTTGTTCTTCAAATATTGTTATTCTAGTTGTTATTTTTTTTTGTATATAATAAAATAATGTTTTATATTCATATTATAAATTCGGCATAAAGAATGGTTTTTAATAATAAGAAAAGAAAAACCAGAAAAGTACGAGTCGGACTCGCTCACCGACTGTTTCGTACCAATTTAAAGATAAGTTGCATACTTATGAAATTCTAAAATTTTGGGAGTATGCATGCCTTTTTAATAAAATGAAGTACAAATATATGTTTGTAATGATTTTTTCTATGAAATATCTCAAAATTGACACTTTTTGGATGTTTTTCTTTATTTGTATTGTAAGTTCTCACGTCATGCCATATTTTATAATTGTATATCCAAAGAAGGTACCCTATACCGGGAAGATTTTCACAAAATGCAGCAAAAACGATGCATAGATGGTCGTTTTTTTTCATTGCGTTGAATTAGAAACTTGATTTTGTAGAAGGGACTGTAGGGATGTGGGATATTTGATATTAATTTTAGCTTTTAGGGTTTTTAGGGTTTAGTACCTCAAAAGGTAAAAATGGAAGCCTTATAGGATCACCTTGTTGCTCGGCGGTCTGACAAGACTGTTTATCTCGAGATGGCGGGAAAGCTAAAATTTATATCAAATATTCATGTCTATCGTAACACAATCAAAATATACGGACATAAATGTATCGATTTTGCTGCATTTTGTATGGAAATCGCCGCGTAATGTACTCTATATACTTCCTGTGGACTTACAATTATGAAATTTGATACAAAATAACAATTTACAATTTCAATAAAGAAAAAAATTAATAAAAAATTAATAGGTATTTCAAAGAAAAAAATCACTATAAACTTATATTTGTAATTCATTTCCTACTAAATGAGTGCATTTGTCCGCAAACTTAACTTTGGTAACTATTATAACTTGTACCGTTGACTTACAATCCTGAAATTGGTACGGAAGCTTCGGTGGGCGACTCCGACTCGCACTTAACCGGTTTTTTCTTTAGATATACCGAAAGGTTGAAACTCGTATTAAATTTTTAACATACATACTATCTTTATTAATGTTAAATATTTTTAGATACGAAAATGACCATAATTATAATTTGCACTGCTCACTGTCGTTCACTATTAAAAATGCGTAAAAATGTAAGAAATTACATTTTAGTAAGTATTATAAAGTAAATGGAATCCAGTTGTTACGTAACAGATCGTTAAATTTTATTAAAATAAAGAATGTTTGGTTGTTGTTATATTTAAATTACGTAATACGAAGAGCACGATTTTGAGGAAAGTGTTAAAAATAAAACTTCAAATATATTATGGTGAAACTAATTTAATTTTTGGTCTTATATTATTTAAAGATCATTTGTTATACAATTTGTTAGTGGTTTTGTGATATAAAGTTAATTAAATATATAATAGAATAGTGTTAATATAATATGATAGTGAAATTACTTCATGCCACATTATTATATCGAGGCCGGTCGTGGCGCAGTGGCACAGGGTGTGACTGTAAAATCGATTGGTTGTGGGTTCGATCCCCACTCGAGGAGATGAAATATTTACTTAAATTTATATTTCCATTTCTTCGCTCTGCTGGTGTCGAGGCAAAGCGCGGTGTTGACTTCTGCCACTCAACACGCAATGCCTCCGAAATTTGGCAGAAAGTGGGGAACGGAGTGTCTTAACACTAGGTTCCCTCTGCCTACCCTGCTGTGTGCGGGATACAGCGTGAAGCTAATTTAATTTTAATTTTCACATTATTATTTTCCTTTCCTCGCTCTCCACCACTCAACACCAAAGCCTCAAAAAATTGGTGGAAAGTGAGGAAGGGAAGCATCACTACGTTCCCCAGGTTCATTGTGCCTACCCTGGTTGGTGCGGTGTACAGCGTTAAGCTAAAAAAATATATATTTCACAAACACTTTTTTGTCAATTTATTTAACTTGTTATAAGCGTAAAAACAGAATAAGAAGTTTGTAGAACTGAAATAAAAAGCTGCATATTGAAATAAACCATACCCTGCCCAGTTAGTACTAGCGTCTGTTGTGATTTTGTGATCATGAAGATAAGAAGTTTCCGTACTGCTGGGTCAGGCCAGTCCTCCCACGCAGCGTTATATAAGTCCCAGCTAAGTTCTTCACTTGTCTAAAAAGAGAATATTGTAAAGTATACATAATTCATTTTATTTTTATTAGAGAAAATTTTATTTTTGTTAAAGAAATTATTGGTAATATATAATTTTTGCTTTTTCACCTTATGTTTGTGTACTGAGAAAATTGTATTCTATTATGTATGGTCTGCAAGTTTCATTTATAGTAGTTAATTTAAGTAAATAGGTGTCTACAATTTTTCGAATTTTGGGTAAGCAACAAAATTTATATTCATTAAACCAATATATAAACCTTTACCTTTATTAAATTACTTGAAAAATAACAAGGCGTGAACATGTGGATGATGCCGCTGATCGCAAACATCGAATATTTTGTGTCGATTTGATGACTCAAATATATTTGGTAAATATTTAAAGATATCAAAAAAGAAGTTAACAAAAATACCACCAACAACCATCCACCATACACTTCTTGAAGGTCATCATAAAAATCTAAAGCTTCTTGGTGGTCCTTGATAGTACTCTTTAATTTTTCTTTTAAATCAGATTTAGATTTTGCTTCATGAAAAGCTTCACAAACTTTATGCGCAAGGACTTTAAGCTTAAGTCGTAAGTGATTTGTTGCAATACAAAATGATCCATCGAATCCAGCAAAATTTGGAGATAGCAAGATGACATTTATAATATTATAAGCAAACAGCATCTCATAATATGGTGTTTCGTATTGTATGTCCTCTATATATTTCAGTTCCATTTCATGAATCATATACTTCTTACCGACGTCACTCTTTAAGCTCTCATATATATTGCATACACCCGCATAAATCGGAAATTGTGAACTTAATAAAATCGGAATTATAATCCAAATAATTTCACCATGTTTACCGATTTTGATGTAATATTCGTAAATTATTTGGTATTCTTCAGCCAAATCGTTGCCTTGCAACAAGTCATCAGTCATCTTCTCTAGAAGTCGGGCAAACTTCTTGGCGTTGCGTGTGGTATAATACATTTTCGAAAAGAAAAGCAGAACAAGGACACCAATAGTGATATTCCTAGCAAGATTATATACATCCCGAGTTTGTATACACTTGAACAAATACAAAACAAACCAAATGAGCATACCGGAGTTGACTAATATCGCAATTGAAAATATGATCAATCTTTTCTTGATATTAGTTGGATTTGGATAAGTGAGAGAAAATGCAAGTGCAAAAGTGCAATGCGGAAATGTTTCGTTAAAGCACTTGAATTTTTTCTCAGATTTGTCGACATTGATTTCTGTGTCCATGTTGCTTTGGAGACGTCTTGCGGTTGTGTTCCCTGTAATGTTATGATGTGTGAAAACAATTTGCTGTCGGCCCCTAATGTGAAAGTTTCATCGACATTAAAGGTAATCACGTTATAAAATTGCTAACCATTTCATAGTCATTACTACTAATGAAAGCATCACATAATTCGTCGTAATATTACCTAGTACATACGATATATAATATTTTTTAAGGATATTTATCGTACGATTCTTTATATTATCTATAATAATATTTTTTTGGTTATATCTGTCTGCATGGGTTAACCTATTACCTGAACATGGAACATTATTCCATTAAATATCAATAATTAAATAAATTAGTATTAATTAAATTTTACGTAAGTATATTATGACTACTACTTCTATAAGTGTTGCTACGCCTCATATACCTATATACACATCTTGCATTTAGCTTCACGCTTAGTCCTTAGTTCATAGGCTAAGCAAAGAAAACCTAGTGTAGATAATTAAAACATTCCCTTAAGTGGCGGAGCTCTACACCTCACTTTGCATATCAACGGAAACGAAAATATTAATTATATCAAGTTAAATCGTTTGCACTCAGAGTCTGCACCGCGATGACCTCCTATTAAATTACTAAAACAAATATCATTCATCTTCAGTGTATATTCCTAGCAAATTAGTAAAAGAAATCAGAGCAAAAAAGTTGTAGCCCCTTAAATCTACATTGGACTTTCAAGTTCTAGGTACTGCTCTGAACATCTCCTGCCACGTAATGGGTTCAGCATTCGCAGGGTGAATCCATAAAATGTACAGTAAATTCTCCTCTTCATCTCACATAAAAAGAAATGTTAAATGGAAATACTATCACATTCTTTAATATTTTTTTATATCACAATTACAAATAGCACAATTATCATATTAATTGCGATATCGGTGATAGATACAGCTGTATTATATTGGGGATAAGCATGCAACTGGTAGGCAGCAAAGTGAATGTGGTCGGAACGTGTTTTTTAATTATATAAAATTATAAAGCAAAGTGTGTGTGTGTGTAATTCGACAGGATATTTATTGCGACATCGAGAAGTAGGTAAAACTTATTGCGAATTGCGAGGTAAAAGGGCTGCCCTAATTATTTGATAATATATTATATGCAAAATAATTAATACTTGAAATTAAATAATGAAAAAATTTCACGTGTTCTGAGTGTGATTTATTATATTATTATAATAAAATTATTATTTTATTTAATCAGCTTAAATGCATTAATACTTTTAATTTATTATATCCATTTTGTATTTTTTCTTAATTTTAGTTAATTATTGGAAATCGAAATATATTTATTAATATGTTTCTGTTAATATTTTCACAACTTAATATAGGCGATGAGAATGTAAGCACAAATTAAATTATTTTTTATTAAAAATATATTACTTTAATTCAGTGACTATTTAAAAAAACGGATTTCCTTTACAGACCTGTTGCGGCTTTGGCTTGCGCTACTCTAATACAAATACGTAATTTTTGTAAAGGTGGATGAAAAATAGAAACCAGAGAGTGTATAATTAGCCTACCCTCATATGTATTGTTTTGTTTTTTTTTAGTGCCCAGTTCTCCACTTTTTGCCGAATTCTTAAGGCACGTGTTGAGCGGCACTTTGCCTCGTTACCAGAGCTAAAAAATTAAAACATTAAATATTTCAATTTCCTCGAATGACAATCGAACTTACAACCGTCGCGACCACTTGTGCAGCATAAAAAAACAATATGACGTTAGTTCTTTTTCTTCACTTTCACATGAACATGAAAAGTGTCAAATTCGCAACGGACTTCAATACAATGACAGCAATTATATAAGATGTACCAATACCACTATAATACAACTGTGACGGTGGTTAGAGAGATTGCTTATTTTTGATGCCCTTAATCACCTTTTGTTCTTATCTATGTACATCGAACTCATTAAGACGTTTTAAAATCTCTAAAATGTGATCACTAACAATGTAAGTTAGTGATCACAATTTAGAGAGAGATTTAGAGATATTGCTCATGCTGTATCAAGCACATAGCAAACCTGGGACTTTGTGTTAAGACACTCACGTTCCCATTAAGACACTTCCGTTCTCAACTTTCCTCCGAATTCTGGAGGCATTGCGTGTTGAGTGTCGGCATTCTACGCCGCGCTTTGCCTTTTTGCCAGAGCGAGAATCGATCACACAATCTGTCGCGTTTGACCTCAGTGTAAGTAATGTGGAGCTTATTATGATAATGCATATGTGCAATCTATAATAATAAATATCTATACGTTAATATTTGATCTTTTGACGAGAAGTTTTAATTATTGAATTTTTATTTTTGTGCTAAATATATTTTTTTACTTATATTTATATACGAGTACATGTGAAATATTTAAAATATATAAATGTAACGTAATCATATAATTTTATGGGTAAATTATTAAAGAAATGTGTAGTTGTTAGTGTGTTAGCATCTGTGGAAATCTTATTAGACACTTCACTGACTGCAAACGGAGTGTCAGTTCACATTTAAAACCAATGGAGATCATTTTGCTTGAAAATTCTTATATATTTTTTAAAGTAGCGTATGTTAGATACGCTTTGTTACGCGAATGTTAGATACGCCTTAAATCGTTTAAGCCAATTCTGAGATAAGCGATAACAAACGCACAGACAAACGGACAATTATTTTAAAAATCATTATTTTGGATTATACTACATTACATTGGAAGAACGTAAGTAAGTACGTAGGTCACGTTAAAGCATGAGGGGGGGGGGGGGTCCTCATGCATGGAGGGCATGTATGAAGAGGTTGATGACAGATGACGAGGAGAAAGAGGTATGTAGAGACCGTAGCGTTGCGCGCTCCGTTCTCTCTGACTATCCCGCTAGGGATAAAGCGTGAAATTTAACAAGTTAACTACATTAATAAAGGTCCCCAATAACACTTTTTCCTATATATCTTTCATGTACTGACACCGATCCATTACAATTTTATTAAAAGTATAGATAATGTAAACTAAAAATTAAATCAGTATGTCCTTTAGGTTTTTTGAAATCATTAAATACAAACGAAAATAAGACTGCGTACACTTGCCCGTTGCCGTATTGCGGGAAAGTGTGTGCGTGCATATTTTGGGCGTAAGTAATTTTAGAGCTGAAATTTTTAAGCAGTTTTAACAAATCTTAAATTTGTTGTTTCGTATGTTTATAATGTTTCGTAATCGGCGTTGCGTAATACAATGAGCTACCTGCGTACACTCTTCCCGATAAGCCAAAATTAAAGTTAATAACCACTGAGCCCGAAGTACTAAACATAATCACAAATGATGCTTACGTCTATCCATAGGAATATGACTTTTATTATATTAATAGACTAACCTGTTAGTAGATCATAGTTTTGCAAGTAAAATAGTTCCTTTTAGTTCTAAGAGTCCAAGAACTTTCTATTATACAAAGATATTTTAACCATATTATTAAAATCAAAGCGTTGTGCGGCGCATTGACACAACGAATTTTTCTTATCACACTGTTCCTACACCCTACTCTCCCCGTGTCGATAGAACAGACAGTGTGTCACTGCGCTTACTTACCCCTAATGACCATACGGAACTATAATTGTAGATTTAAGGATCCTTTCTATCTTGTTAATTTTTCTTTATATATGTAAGAGAAAGGTAGTCAATTATATAAATATATATCGATTTCCAACGAATGATGGACCTTATCTCATAAAATGATCAATATGTCACGCATAAGTTTTAACTCACACGATATGTACTTTCATTTTAATAGCTAATGCTTTCGTCATCGAATTTAAGATCTTAAATGTTTATCTTTAATGTTTATTATAATTATTATTACATTATAATTAAAGTTGCTGTAGTCGTCGTGGCGCAATGGGACAGGGTTCGATGCTCACTTTGATTATTGAATTATTTTCATTTGTATAAAGTTCAGCTGTGAGTTTCACAATTCAACATGCAATGTCTGGTATATGGGCTCCACCCATATTCGACGAGACGAGACAGAAAATCACATAAGTCTTAAATTTGCAATATGTATATGTGCGACAAATGGATCAATAACTCAATATCACGCCAACCAATTCAGATGATTCTCTAAGGATACACTTCAAGGATTGTTTGGTGAAAGTTTGGTTAGGTTCTGATATTGGGATCCAGTTAAAATTAAACAAGTTTGTTTTTATTTAGTATTAATAAATTAATTTTTGACACAAAAGAATATAGAATAATAAAGTTAAAAATTAATTTATTATATTTTTTAATGAATATAAATATTTTTTTGCGGCCATTTGTGGCCCAAATTGAGACTGTAAGCACGACTGGTACGATTTCCACTCGAGAAAATAAAATATTTTTCATTTGTTCACTATGGGGTCGAGGCAAACCACGGCGTTGAATTCCGCCACTCAACACGCAATGCCTAGATAATTCGGCGGAAAATAGAGAACGGAGTGTCTTAACACTAGGTTCCGTCTGTTTATCCTGCTATGTGCGCGATACAGCGTGAAGCCTAAAAAATATTACATGTTTAATTACATACTTGAAAGGAGTAAAATATATGTAAAGCATTTAGCGTAAAAATATTTACGTAAATGAGTTGAACTTGCGATAAAGAATATTACATCATTTTGTAATGATATTTTTACTTTAGTTTTATCCCGCACACAGCAGGGTAGGCAGAGGGAACCTGGTGTTAAGACACTCCGTTCCCCACTTTCCGCCGAGTTCTGGAGGCATTGCGTATTGAGTGGCGGAACTCAACGACGCGCTTTGCCTCGACACCAGAGCGAAGAAATGGAAGTATAAATGTAAATAAATATTTCATTTCCTCGAGTGGTGATCGAACCCACAACCAGTCGATTTTACAGTCACACTTTGTGCCCCTGCGCCGCGACTGGCCTCACCTCACCTACTGTAATGAGTATTAATAAATTAATAATAATTTATTTGAGATAAGTGACACCTATAACATAGCAGGCCCATACGCCGCATTGTTTTTTTCTTTGATTTTAATTTATATAGGTGAATCAATTTTTAAATGGCTCTCTTTTTAATGTGTTCCTATTTTGTAACATTATTTCTTTTTTACCGTACAACCTCCTTCGTGTGTTCTCCATGCAACGTGACATTGTCGACGTGACTCTCAACTGGTGAGTTTGGGACGCCATCATCAAAGCACAACAACAATAACATTTAAATCGTATAATTAAATGTAATCGTTAATGTATAATGCAAAAGCTACTTTTAAAATTTAATTTGAAGTGAAATTAATATTATAGGAAATACCATTGTTCAAAACATTTATACTGGCATTCTTTATCATATTCTTGCTCCCGACCAGTTTTTAAGCACAGTGTCCAGAAGCAAGTGACTGTAAAGGCGACGGTTGTGGGGTCGATTCCCACTCGAGGAAATGATTTTTTTTCATTTCTTCGCTCTAGAATTGAGGCAAAGCGCGGCGTTGAGTTCCGCCACTCGAAATGCAATGTTTCCTATAGAAAGTGGGGAGCGGAGTATTGAGTCAGCTCCCCGTTTTCTTTGCACTAGGCTCCTTCTGTCTACTACATGCGGGATACAGCGTGAAGCTAAAAAACTCTTTACATTAGTAAAGAGTTAAATAATATCGTATAGAAAGAGAATTCATTTTGCATAACAATCTGAAGATAAAAGAAATAATTACGATATAATCTACATAAGTATATTATCAAAGTAACCATCAACAGTTATTATATAACAGTTGAACGTTCCGAAAATAACATAACCGCTATAAAAAAACAATTTCAAAAATAAGTTTCAATAAACCTGTTAATAAGATTTCATTGATATAATTAAAATGAAAGTAGTTTCTTTATTAACATTGTTAAACTATTTTTTTAATCTTTTTTTAGATTTAAGGTGTATCCCGCAAATAGCAGAGTAAGCAGAGGGAACTTGGGAACCTAGTATTAAGTCTCTTTCGTTGAATCCATTTTCTAGAGGTACTGCGCGTTGAGTGGCGGAACTCAACGCCTCGTTACCACAGCCGTTCCCCCTAGTTAGTATATTTTATTCAATATAATATTAATTATAATAATGTAAAAAATATTAAACTTTAT
>DWLH01002043.1:0-11468 GCA_018249795.1 Heliconius telesiphe telesiphe | reverse complement strand
TGTATTTACTTGATATTTCTTTCAAGATCGTTCTTTATCTCTGTGTTGAATTAATTACGACTTAAACTTAACTGTTATGATTTATGAAGGTAATCTCCACTAACAATTAAATTTTGTTTACTTTATTATATAAAATATTATATAATAGTGCTTCAAAAATATATATATTTATCAACAGTCATATAACCCAGATGTTTCGAATGTCATTCTTTAGCCAAGAATCTTACCAGCGCGATTTCTATATAATATTCGCAGGCAAGCTAATGCCTTGAGTTCATTCAAATGACGATAACTTTTTTTTTAATGAACCGATTTTGATGAACTAAACTTTAGTAGTTAAGTTGAGTTAAAACAAAGGAATTGGTGAAATTTTCAAGTAAATCGGTTTAGTAATTTCAGAGAAAAATGTGAACAAAAATATCGACAGACAGACAGACAAGAAATTCAAAAAAAATCTTTTTGCTTTCTATTATTCTTTGTAAGTCTCCCTCTATCCATTTCAGTCAAAATTACTAAATGTACAGACAAAATATTTTTACTGTCTTATTATATATAGAGATAGAGATTATAATTCATTCCCCCGAATAGGAATCAAACTCAGAAGCGTAGCGTTACAGACACACTTGTACCACGACGGCCTCATTCGTTACGTCCAAGAAAGCAAATTACAATGCATTTTTTGCATTACACCAAAGATTTTAAGGTTGATGTTCCCATAAAATGTATTTCGATACAAAAAGTCAAAGGAATCAAGCTTGCCTTTGGAGTGTTTATTTCTATTTACCGTGTTCTATCCTAGTAGCGCTCAACGCAAAAATAGTTGATACGCTTTATATTGGCAATTTCAAATACAAGATGTAGAAACTTGTTACTTGTTTAATTAACTTTAGCACCTAACTATTAGTTTGATATTTTTAGGGTTCCCTTTTTTTTCTTTTGAGGTTAAAATGGAACAGTTTGTTGTCCGGCTGACTACCTGTCTGTTCGTCTGTCTCTCAGTAAGTCTGTTAATTTGTTAGTTAGTTCTGAAAATATAATTTTTCTCGAAAACGAGTGCAGGTAACACGCTTATTTAATACCAAATAGTAGACGATAGAAGACCTAGAGGCCGATCACCTTGCCGATGGTCCGATTGGCGCATTAACGCAAGCAGAGGACAAGAACAATTTGCTCTTCCACCAAGACCTAGCAGAACGGGCACGACCTTTAGTAATTAAGAACATTACAAAGAAGATAGTACTTGGAGCATAAAAAAAAATCTTTTAAGTCTCCGCCAACAAAAGATACGAGCGCTTAATTCCCGTTCACCTATAATCATGAAATTATAGGGAACCCTTAGTGGTGAGTTTACTTCGCACTCGTTTTTTTTCTTTTGAACCTAGAACTAAATGTAAAGGTAGGCGGCCTAGCTTTTGAATTTGCATCATAATGTGGATAATACCATGTTATTGCTAGTAACATTAATAGGTTTTATTAGTTTGTGATAAAAGATAGAGATAACGCGCTTTTTTTGTTCTGTTGAGTGGAGTTATACGTAATTGAAGTTTATTTTTGTTTTTTTTTTTTAGATTTTTATGTATAGTAGAACTTTTTAGAGATAGCACAAAATAGGTTAAATATTGATAAAAAAATATTTACATATGTTTAGTACATTTAGTATTATAGTTAGTTAAGATACTCTTTTCATTTGAACTTTCATAAGCAATGTTCGAATTTATAATGGCAATACAATATGTTATTAAATAAAAAATCACAAAGTGTTAGTCGACTTGACGGTTCCGTGCCAATTTTAGGATTGTAGGTCAACAGGAAGTACATTTATAAAAGTTGACAAACTTAAGTGTGTGGGCGTATGTGGGCATTTTGAACGAAATAATCTACAATTATAAGTTTGCAATAGGTTTTATATGTAAAATAAATTCTATTTTCGATTTTTTCCTTAATTTGTACTGCAAGTTCTCATTTCTTATCAAATTTCACGGACTTAAGTTTACGAAAAATACTTAATAGGTTTTGATTTCACGGCAAATAAAGTTGACCAACTTAAATTAGAGAGCGTATGCACTATTTTGTATGAAATGAACTACAAATTACAAAATGGTCTTAAAACAGTTCAGTATTTTTCATTTGAGATATCGTATCCTTAAAATATATAAACTTCGACATTGAATAAAATAATAAATTAATTATTCTAAAAAGGAATCAAATATTTAATTTTATTTTTTATTTTCATTATAAATTTAAGTAAGCCATTTCTCACAAATGTCAGTATATAAAAGAATGTAGATACGGAGGCAGTATTGGTTCGTAATCGTATACAATTAAAACAGTTTCAATGTTCCGTGCTCCCTACTTAGTTGCTAGAGATTTTTTCTTAAACCAAAAAAAATTAAAACATGTTACAAAAGAAATGTGTAACTTAAGAATGGAATGTCGATCATTTTTAAAGAAAAGAAAAACAACTTTATTAAGATTAATATCGTAAGGTCGGTTTCGGTGTGGTATAATTATCGAGTATTGTATAAATTAATTTTAAAAAGGCCAGTCGTGGCGCAGGGGCACAAAGTGTCACTGTAACTGGGTTGGTTGTGGGTTCGATCCCCACTCGAGGAGATGAAATATTTACTTAAATTCCATTTATATTTCCATTTCTTCGCTCTGGTGTCGAGGCAAAGCGCGGCGTTAAGTTGTGCCACTGAACACGCAATGCCTCCAGAATCCGCCAGAAAGTGGGGAACGGAGTGTATTAACACTAGGTTTTCTCTGCCTACCCTGCTGTGTGCGGGATATAGCTTGAAGCTGTTTTGTTTTTTATTATATATTAATATTGAAACCATGCAAGTGTAGTAGGACTGGACTGGAGTATCTGATCGTGAGCGCGATGACAGTGGATTCGATCACCACTTTGAGCACCAAAAAGAGCGATTACGATGCGAAGATCGCGCAGTATGAAAAGTGAATTTCGTTTTTCACAGAAATATCAATGTAAAAAAGGTTTGATACTGATTATAGATATTTCATTAAAATTGTTATTCATTAAAATTATTTTTATTACTTATAAAAAATGCATGAAAATAAGTATTTACTTCAACAAAGAGAACAATTTCAACAAAGTGACATTTTACTTATAAGTTTCCATTTAGCTTTAATGCTAGTAAAATAAAAAAAAATATATATTTTACTGCCATAGGCCATTTGGAAGTTTTTTTTTAAATATTGCAAATTTTGTCTTTATAGTATCAACATCCTAGAAGATTTCGTTATTTTTATCACGGATTTGGTCATCCGTCTCCTACAGTTAGCGAGACACGAGATGAGTATCAGAGATTAGCCCAGCATCCGTTACTGACGCTAGTCGTCAAGGTAAAAAAGAAAAATAGAAAAAGTGTTCCTGATCAGCATTGCTTTATTAGGGCACAAAGCTTGGTCGTGCACTCAGAAGGCATCTCTACCGATACAATCATCAACCGATTTAAATATTTAGCAATCAGCGAAACTTGAATGGAAAAACTCCATGCTTTAGTATGACATCACAACAACTACATCATCAGTAGTGGTATCATCATCAGTAGGCCGCAGAGCCGGTGATGTCGCTATACATCGTAACATCAATAGCTTCACTGATTGTAATAGAGTTAACGTCGCAAAAGCTTGTGATATACGTTAGCAGAAATTAAACTCTTTATGTTATGATCGTTGTTGAAATATTCCAAGAACATCGCTAAAATTATAGCCTATTACGAGCCTGATCGTATTACAGCAGTTATGATAGTTGGAGGCTTTAACATTGTTGTCTGACAAAGCCGCTCATAGCCCGACATCATACTCAGCAAGTTCCATTTCTTTTATATTGAAACTCTCTAAAAATGTTAGATTGACCTGTATTGATTTAACTTTTGCCAAAAAAAAATCGATATAAATATATATATTGTATGCGATTTGCGTCATTTAAAAAATATTACCAGTTACATAAACGTATTCACGTACAACAAATGGCCGTGTCCATGACACAGCCAGACCGAAGTTTTTTTTTAATGTTTATGCATAATAAGTGGTTATTTTATTTACTAACATTTCTTATGTGAGTCTATAAAAGCGACGGTTGTGAATTCGATTCCCACGCTTAGCATAAGCTTTAGTAGCTCGGCGTTGAGCTTCGAAACTCAACACGCAATGTCTCAAGAATTCGGCAGAAAGTAGGAACGAAAGTGTCTCAACTCCAAGTGCCCAGGTTCTCTCTGACTATCCTGCTATGTGCGGGATACAGCGTGAACCTATAAAAAAAACAAAACTCTCACAAACAAAACCTAAAAGCATAAATATATAAACCGAAATTTAATTTTACAAAAGGCCTGCATCATTATAGGTAAACCTAAGAGTGTATCGTACCATCCAAATATGGCGTAACATAAATTGATCAATACTTGTTCTTGTGACGAACGAACGGACAGCGCGGATTTATGGCATGGGAGAGTTATTGATAACGGTTTATTTACTTGGTTTTTATATTAGAATTTTTACCGTTAACGTTATTGTCGATGTGTAAGTTTCTTTAATAGTTTTAAGAAATGCTATTCCGAACTAAAGAGATAAAAATATTTTAGAAAATGTATAATAATGTGAACGTGGTAGGGTTTGAACCCGAACCTCTTGGACATCGTCAAATTATTTTTCCGATATCGCTTCTTTTTGGAGAGTATGATATAACTTTTTATTAATATAATAATGTCGTCAAGGACAGACATAGTGACATGGGAGTGAAAGCAAATGTGACTTTAAGGTAAATTGCCTGCTGTACACAGATGATGCAGTGCTCATTGCATCATCAGAATGCGAGTTGCAGGCATTGGTCACCACTCTGAAAGAAGGATGTGAAAAAATGAGGAAAGGACAGAAAAGGGACGGAAATATTACGTAAAAGCATGAGGAACTTCCCGGAGTGCATGTACGAAGGTTGATGATAGTGGACGGGGCGAAAGAGGTATACAGAGAGTGTAGCGTTTAGCTGTCCATTCTCTCTGGCTAACCCTGGTAATCATGAAGTCAAATAAATAAATTAAAAAATAATAATTTAATACTTATAATATGATAAGTACTAACTAACCTAGGGTCCCAATTCGCAGATAGACGTTTCTTAGATCTAACTCGCAAACGCATACGCGTAGCACGAGTGGCCTCTCCGCGCACGCTTATTGCCGCTGCGCCGCCTTTAGAAGACGATAACTGAAAAATAATGAGAAATGTACTTGTATATTTATTAGGCACAAAATAAAATGAATTTAAGATTTTTTTTATTCGTCCAAAGAAAAGTAAATTAAAATATACTCTTCGGTTACACTCTATTACCACAAATATCAAATGTTCAAATCAAATCTAAGCAAAATTACCTGTAATACGTATCTATCTTGTTTAGATATCAGAAACGTAATAGTGTGCATTTCACCGCCTCCGTGCTCTTGGACCAGTTGTAGTTGTGCTGAAAATGTTAAGTAATCATTTTTTTTAGCTTCACACTCTATCCCAAGCAGACACACACATGCATATGGAAGAGTAGGCAGAGGGAATCTGGGAACCTAGTGTTAAGATGCACCGTTTCCATTAAGGCCTGCCTTTCCCCACTCTGCGCCAGAGGCAGTGTGCACATATTGCTTGTTGCACATATTGCTTGTTGCGCTTTGCCTCGTTATCAGACAGAATAAAAATAATAAAATATTTAATTTCGTTGACTGGGAATCGAACCTACAACCTGTCACGCTTGTTCCCTTGCGTCACGACTAGTCTTAAATAATAATAAACCTGGTAATTTGAAAATGTTAAAAATAAAAGATATAAAAGATATATTGAATTATTTGACATCCTATTTTAAAGCTTATGTTTCTAGTTTTTTTTAAATTCCATATTGATCGTTCAGGTTGTGTATGTAGGTACGTACATATTATATTTCAAGTAAAAATCACGAAACAATTGAATAAGAAGCACAGATATTCGTAATCTTTTAATCTTTTTTAATTCTTTTTTAAGTAATTGTAATACAAAAAAAAAACCGTTATCCTTATTCCTTTTAATCTTACCCAATCAAATTTAACACCCGCATTATACCCTGGAGAATCAGAGTATAAAATATACTTTAAAGATTTCTGTTCAATTACATTTAAGGCGGATAATTAAAAGCCTAGTCGTATACGAAGAAAAGTAACTCTAGAAAAGTTAAGATCACCATGGCGTAGTTGGACTGAGTTTTTCAATACGACGGCACGAAGTGTGACTGTAAAACCGACGGTTGTGGGTTCGATCCCCACTCGAGGAGATGAAATATTTACTTAAATTTATATTTCCATTTCTTCGCTCTGGTGTCGAGGTAAAGCGCGGTGTTGAGTTCTGCCACACAACTCGCAATGCCTCCAGAATTCGGCAGAAAGTGGGGAACGGAGTGTCGTAACACAAGGTTCCCTCTGCCTACTGTGTGCCGGATACAGCGTGAAGCTGATTTATTTATTTTATTTATGGCTGTGAGTTCGATTGCTTTCTGAGGGAATGACTTTTAAATTTTTTTTTCCACACTCCTGCACACGTGAAAGTGCGACTTTCTTTCTTTAATAACTACCGTCCGTTCGTCTTTCCTCCGACTTCAAGAAGAGATTTGTTCGTTTTCTATTACAGTACATTTGCCATCATAAGTAAGTAAGTAAGTCAACTAAGTCTTACAAAAAATCTAGCTTAATCAAAAAAATGCGCTTAAAATTTGTAACGAATGCTTTTAAATAAATATTAATTAAGATATATATGTAGATCCATTTTGATACATTAGATTTTTTGTTTAATTTGAATTTTCATGTATTACATAATATAATTATAAAACTTAAGTAAAAATAACGATTAACGACGACGACGATTAAATTTAACAGAGATACTACCAATGATATACATACTAAAGAAAAAAAAAATGTTCTTAAATAGTTTTACCGTTATAAAAATACCTCCAGTGGGAATCAAACCTACAGCCATCGCGTGTACGAGACTATTTAAATTAGAGAATAGTTAAATTCCAAATAAATTGGCATCTACTTACTATCACTGCTGCCTGCCACTCCTCGGTAGAACGCCCAATGTAAATGTCTCGAACACGGACTCACCGTGATGTGTACCACTGATTGGGATATTAGAGTTGTATTCAATTCCAGGCTAAAATTCAATTATTAATATATGATAAAATCAAATCAAATCAAATCAGCTTCACGCTGTATCCCGCACACAGCAGGGTAGGCAGAGGGAACCTTGTGTTAAGTCACTCCGTTCCCCACTTTCTGCCGGAATTCTGGAGGCATTGCGTGTTGAGTGGCAGAATTCAACGCCGCGCTTTGCGTCGACACCAGAGCGAAGAAATGGAAATATAAATTTAAATAAATATTTCATCCCCTCGAGTGGGGATCGAACCCACAACCGGTTTACAGTCACACTTTGTGCCCCTGCAGCTCAGGAAATAAAAAATATTAATTGTATAAAAATTAATATGAAATTGTATAAGTTAACTTTGAAATAGTTAATTATGTGTTATGGATTGTATAGACTATAGATGATAGAGACACTTGGTTCTCGTTAACACACTTTCATTTCCCACTTTCTACCGAATTCTCGAAATATTTCGTGTTGATTGGCGGAACTCAACACCGCATTTCGCTTCTTTACGAGAGCAAGCAAATAAAAATATGAAATTCCCCTATTTCCCCGAATTGGAAATCTAATCTACAATCGCCACATTTACAGTTACACCCTCGTTCCACCGGGCCACGACGGCCTCAACTAACTATAACATTTAATACCAATAAATTATATTCATCTTAAATTAATCAATCTCCCGAAAATCTGTTTAGATATCAATGATATCACATTAATAGCTTTGGATAATAGCCAAAGTAAAGTAGATTTGTCAACTGCTAATTTGTTTTGAATCATATTTGCTATCAAACGAATGTTGAAATGAGTGCTGACCTATTTTCTAAAGTAGGTTAGATTTATATAGTTATCTATTAAAATATTAATAGAAGAGGCCATAGTGGCATAGTAGTGCAGCGTCTGATGGTTTTAGGTTCCATTACCACTCGGGGGAAAGATTATGCTTATTTATTATCATTCCTTCGCACTGGTAGATAAAGCGTGGCGTTGAGTTCCGCCGATTAATACGCAATATTTTTAAAATTGGACGGGAAGTGAAGAACGGAATGTTACACTAGATCCTCTCTGCCTACTGTGCGATGAAATATTATATAGCTATATATGCTATGACTTAAAAGGGAATCTAATGTCGTTACCCACGCATCGTTTTTCAATATTTTGGGCATTGGGTGTTGAGTGGCGCAACTCAACGCCACGCTTTATCTTTTTACCTCAGTTAAGTAATGAAAATAATTAATTCTTTCTACTAGAAACCGAAGCCACATCCGTTGAGTTTACAGCCAGACACTGCTACTGCACCGCGACTACCACAAATGATCATGATATAATTAAAAGTTATCCCTTAGTAATAAATCAGCTTCACACTGTATTCCGCATACAGCAGGTTAGGCCGCGAGTAAATAGTAATAAGGCACTTCGTTTCCCATTTTCCTCCGAATACTGAAAGCATTGCGTGTGGAGTAGCGGAACTAAACACCGCGCTTTGCCTCTACACCAGAGTGAAGAAATTTTGAAAAGCTGGGATCGAACCCACAACCAGTAGCGTTTATATACACACACTTGTGTCCCTGCGCCCCCATGGCCTTAATCCTTTAAAATATATCAAATTGACCATTCCATTTTTATTGAAAGAAAATACCATATAAATAAATTTATATTAATTAATTCTTAAACAAGCTAGTTTTACTCTCACAGACATCCATTATCATAACCAAAATTGTGTTTCAAAGACTGAAACCTTAACGAGAGTATTTATATTTCCCTTAGGCGTGAAGACAGATTGTGCCACTTCGCTGCGGTCATAGTTATCTTTATCTCGAGACATAGAAACCATTTTCAAAGCAATCGTCTGAATATTCAAATACATTGATTTTCTACAATATTTGGTATTGCTTTAAATATTAGGTATATCAATTAAGTAGAAAATTGTTTTAATTTTTACATTTGCATTTCTTGGAGTAGCCTTGTAAGGCTACTGATCTCTAACGAGATAAACGGCGTTGGGTTCCGCCACTTAAAACGCAATATCTCGAGTTTAGGCAAAAATTGGAAGACAGGATGTCATAACAGTTTCTCAATCCCCACTATGAAAAACGAAGAAAAAAAAAATAACCTTTAGTTTGTAAACTTAAAAGTTCGAGTTAGAGGTTTTCACTTTCTAATTTAAAGAAACAAAGCAGCTTCGCGTCTTCTCCGTTGGTCGTTGGCAGAAATAACGTAGAGTTAGGACACACCGTTTCCATCTTTCAGCCTTATTTTCAAGAAATATCGTATAGAGTGGCAACTCAACGCCACGCTTTGTCAACCAGAGGAAAAAAAACATCCCCCGAATGGAAATCAAAACAAATTCCTCAAAAATAAGTATCTTACTTTCTACTCTCTCCTTCCTCCAGTCTATACAGAGTCTGGTTGTCCATCGGCAGCCACTCCACGGAGACTCGTGACACCGGCCTCGTGACTAGAACGCTAGGCGCCGCAAAACCAGCGCCGGCCGCGTTTAGTATAATCACCACTGCCAGCCTTGTGGCAAAGATGTGTATGTTTCTGTGGAAGAAAATTATGATTCCAATTATAAGAAGTAATGGATGTAAATAAATTTTTATTAATTATAAAGGCAATTTTACACAACTTCCCATGTAGCAGAATGGGCAAAGGGAAGCTAGCTCTAAGAGACCTGGTTCCCCACTTTTTGCCAAATTTGTAAGTTTACATGTTGAATATCGGAACTCAACGCCGCGCCATATATTAATACAAAGAAATATGACTAATTGGAATATTTGGTGGTTATTTATTCAAGGATTAAAACTACAATCGTTTCAATAAATAAAGCGTTAGGTAGCGAGTCTAGTATAACGTCTGACCAAAAAATACAAAAAAATAATTTTAAATGCAGACCAAAGATAGATTGTGCATATCAATCAGTAAGGGTATCAAGTATGTACATTAACAAAGTGATTTAAAAAAAATTGCCTCACGCTGTTTCCCGCACACAGCAGTGTAGGCAGAGGGAATCTAGTGTCAAGACACTCCGTTCCCCACTTTCTGCCGAATTTTGGAGGCATTGCGTGTTGAGTGGCAGAACTCAACGCCGCGCTTTGCCTCGACACTAGAGCGAAGAAATGGAAATATAGATTTAAGTAAATATTTCATCTCCTCGAGTGGGGATCGAACCCACAACCAGTCGGTTTTACAATCAAAATTTGTGCCACTGCGCCACGACTGGTCTGAACTTTTTTACTTTCAACATATAAATTATTTAAATTCATCATGTAAAAATACAACAATCACATATTTTTTTCAAATTACAACTTACTGATTTATTTAAAAATCAATGATCCTAGAATATTAAAAGAAACACATATGTATATATGTATAATAAGTGAAGATAACACACCAGCGGATCCCAATTAAACATGATTCAAAACATTTATAGCTTTCTGAGATACCGCACTAACTTATTCTTTTTGCATCGAAACTATCCCTTACGAGTGCGCCGGCGCATGTACCGCTCGCAATAAAAAAACACAACTAATGTAAACTGTAAATCATTGTAAAATTTACTACTCGCAACTACGCTGAGATTTATAGATTATGATGGAGAACGCTCTACTAATACTTATACCTATAACCTATAATATATGAGAAAAATTTCTTAAGCAATAATCATATTTATACGGTATGGCTTAAAAGCTTTTTTTGCGTGCTCTCCTTTTGATGTATTGTTGAATATTTCTTTTGCCTTGTGCGAAACAATGACCGTTTGTAGTTTGAGTACGAAATTTATTGATATTTTGCCGTATGAGCTTATTAAGCTCGAGTGTTACTTTTCAAGAATTTGAAAAACGAAAACGAAAACATATGTATGATACTTAAAGGCTTACGGCCATTACAATATGTTAATAATATTTTTTTAATATATTTTTTTAGTTTCACGCGGTTTGCTGTGCTAAAGATCTACGTTTCTCACTTTCCGTCCAATTTTGTAGACATTGCCGTCGAGTGGCGAAATTAAATGCAACGGTTTGCCCTATTACTAAAAAATCAAATCAGCTTCACGCTGTATCCCGCTGTATTTGCGGGAGCAAACATCCCGTACTAGAACGGGAATAATATGAAATAATCAATTTCCCAGAGTGGAACCCACAACCGTCGCGTTTATACGTTTTGTCGCTGTGCCACCACTACTACAAAATCATTAATATATGAAAATAAAAATATGCTTTAAAAAGCAAAAAATATCTATTTATGTTCGCAATATCTCTAGTTAGCGGAAAGCGAAGAACAGAATTTCTACA
>DWLH01002042.1:0-11469 GCA_018249795.1 Heliconius telesiphe telesiphe | reverse complement strand
CACAACCAGTCGATTTTATAGTCACACTTTGTGCCCCTGCGCCACGACTGGCCTCTAGATATTTAAATAGAAATATTTTTGGTTCTCTACAGTCAGATAAATACAGATATAATAAATTATAATAATTATTAGAGCGCGTGTGTAATGAAAACATTTAACTTTTAGAGACCAGTCGTGGCGCAGGTGCACTAAGTGTGTCTGTAAACGCGACTGGTTGTGGGTTCGATCTCCACTCGAGGTAGATGAAATATTTATTTAAATTTATATTTCCATTTCTTCGCTCTGGTGTCGAGGTAGAACGCGGTGTTGAGATCCGCCTTTCAACACATAATGCCTCCAAAATGCGACGGAAAGTAGGGAACGGAGTGTCCTTACACTAAGTTCCCTCTACCTACCCTGCTGTGTGTGGGATACAGCGTGAAGCGTCATTTATTTATTTCATTTCATTTAACTCGAGTGGTAATCGAATCCAGAACTTGTCGCGTTTACAGTCACACTTTGTGCCGCTGCGCCACGACTGGCCTCTAGATACTTAAAAAGACATATTTTTTTTTGTCCTCTATAGTCAGATAGGTACAGATATAATAAATTATAATAATTATAAGAGCTCGACCATAGCGTCTGTCGAATCTTCTAAGAGCAAAAACCGATGCTAGTATGGCGTGATGATTTTCATGACTGGCCAGTTAGTGGAATGACGTAATTGACAATGATTCAATGGTATTATTGTATGGATATGGATATGGGCGTGGATGGGTCACTAAATTAGTGTTTTTGAAGGCCGCTCTCGTTCACTTCTCGGTTTGTTAATTTTCGAGATTTTATTTAATACTAGCGGATCCGTGCGGCTTCGCCCGCTTGTATTTTACGAGCGTTTTTTAATAAGCCTAAAATATAAGCCTAAATAATTAATATAAGACGGAAAACAATAATAAGTTGACATAAGTATAGCGAAATAAAATTCTTAATATTAGAAAAAATATCTGAGTAATTGAAATTAACAAATAAAATAAGTAAAGGAAATTCTTAATATTAAAAGTAATGTTATAGTTTATTACATTGAATATTATTTTGAAATCACAGACAGACATTGAAATTTTATTTATATATATTTTTTAGCATCACGCTGTATCCCGCTGATCCACACAGCAGCATAGACAGAGGGAACCAAGTGTTAAGATACTCCGTTCCCCATTGTCCGTTGAATCCTGGAGGCACTTCGATTTGAGAAGAAGAAATGAAAATATTAATAAATAATAATTCATTTCCCCGAGAGAGAATTGAACCCACAACCGTTGCGCCTACAGTAACACGCTTGTGCCCTTGCGAAACCACGGCCTCAATTATAAAAATAATTGTATTTCGTTGGTCAAAATCGTGTTATACTATAGTAGCTAAGTTAGAAGAGATGTTTTTTTTTAAATAACAGATCACAGTGGTCGTAACGACCACACAAAATAAAAAATTACCAATACAAACTTTTAAATAAATGTAACATTTAATAAAAAATTTATATATTTCTTTTATAACAGTAGCCAAAATCCTGATTTTTATCCTGATATTTCAATCCACTACCAATAAATATCCTTCAATCACTTATGCCAGTACTAAAAAATAAAAATCGATTTCTTAAGCACAATAGACATTGAACTTAGTGTTAAGACACTCTGTTCTCCTACTCTAATTCAAGTATAAACATTTCCCTTAGCGGAAATCAAACTCACAACCATCACTTTTACAGTCAGTTGACGCCCCGTATTTTCGTAACCATATATGAAACACATTTAATCTCCATGACGCAATACAAAGATGCATCTCGTAATTTGGGCCCGACGATGTTTTAAGAAGCATTATCAGAGCTTAGGGAACTGATAAGACTGTTTAAATTTGTACCACGATATACTTATATGTATGTATGTATGTATGAATGTATGTATGTCCACGTAAATAGTTGCGGAGATAAAGCATTATGTGACTCTATCTAATTCACTTTGGACCACGTGTCGTTAATGTAACGAAAATAGTTTATTTACTAAATATTATTTTAAAATTTGAAACTCAGATTTTGTTGTTTTTAATTTTTTTTTAGATATTTTTATGTATTAATGTGTGAAAACTTTATGTGTTTATGGTCTAATAATGATATATGACCGAGTTAGATATCGTCACCCACCACCCCACATCTGGGTGAGTGAAAACTAGAGAACACAGTGAACTCTATCAAAATGGAATAAAATAGAAAAAAATAATAATTTATTTAATAAATAATAATATAATTTACTTGAGGCCAATCGTGGCGCAGGGGCACAAAGTGTGACTGTAAAACCGACTGGTTGTGGGCTCGATTCCCACTCGAAGAGATGAAATATTTACTTAAATTTATATTTCCGTTTCTTCGCTCTGATGTCGAGGCAAAGCGCGGCGTTGAGTTCTGCCACTCAACACGCAATGCCTCCAGAATTCGGCGGAGAGTGGGGAACGGAGTGTCTTAACACTAGGTTCCCTCTGCCTACCCTGCTATGTGCGTGCTATACAGCGTGAAACTGATTTGATTTTTGATTTGATAATAGAAACGTATGTATTATCTAGCTTATCAACAAAAAAAATCCATCAAAAATTATAGTATAAATATCTATAAAAGATATAGTAATAAACTAATTTATCTATAAAAGATATAGCATAAAGATTATTTAACCATAACCAGACAACAAAGTACTAAATCGGAGACCTATAAATCACTAGCGAATAACCTCAGTTTGGTAAGGATCTAATTGCACTATAAAATCACAATAAACTCACCATCAAATAAGTTGCCAAAATAATAAAAATAATTACATATAACGCACACTTGCCTCGAGTTATAAAACAAGGGCTAATGCCCTTACTCTCCCATCAGATAGTGATGCGAATTATTGATTTCAAAACAGGAGTTATCGATGATGTACTCGCATCGTTTTAACTTTTAAGGACGTAGTGCCGGCCCCCCGCCAAAGTGATGTAGTTTGGCTTGGCTCAGTCAGTGTGCTACGGCGACGCGCTAAGCACGTTAGCTGCGCGCGCGCATCGCGTTCGTTCACCCCGAGTTTGCGATCGTCAAACGTCACCTGTCACATTTGACGTTTCGTAACGAGCCACGAGCGATTAAACTCGTGATTTTTGTATATCGTATATATTTTTTTTCTTTTCAAAATCAAAAAAAAAAAGAAGAAGAAGTGTTACACAAAGTTATGGCGCGGTTTTTTCTCATGAATAATTCGTAATGTTTTGACGTTTGATACGTGCTAGTGTTGTGATGATACAGATATCGATAGTGCTGTGTTTAACCTACTAATTGCTAGTGTTTGTGGATTTGTTGTTATGCAGTTATCATGACACATTGATGTCGTACAAAGCTGATATGTCTATAATTAGCGAGCTGCGATGGCTGCAAGACGACGAGCTCTTTGCGTTATCCTTACAAAACGGTAATGTTTTACTTTCAAATGTATTTACTCTTTGCACAAAATTAAATACGTAAAAATAATTTGGTTTATAGAAAATAAAAAAAAATGTATATATGAGAGTGTATATTGATGTTACTAATTAATATCAATAACTTTAAATTTAAATAATATAATAGAAATCGAAACAAAAGAAAAAAAGAGAAATACCAAATTTGCGCGTGCAATATTTCCTTTTATTTTTCGTTTTTGCGCGCAAACAAACCGATTATGGTTAAATTAACCAAATTGAGATACAGGAATCGATTTAACATTAAATACGTCATTTACTTACCGGTTCAAGTAACAATGCATATCAAAAGGCGCCCGCTACTTCCTTAATTAGTGCAAAAAGTGCGCTTCACTTGCTTAATTGCATTTTAATTTTTGCCAAGTACTTTTTTCTTTTTTAAAACAAATAAATTTAAACTTTTTTTTTTAAGTTAACTGTAAAAATTAATTTCCGCGGCCGATACTAATTTGTGAGTACGTAAGTTGTTGTAATGATATTGTTAAATAATTCACTGAACCCGCCTACAATAAAGGTCAATTGTTTTAATGTAGAGATTATTTAAGAATTTATTATCGCGAGCTATACAGATTACAAATTATATTAAAATTAAAAGTTTAAAAATTAAAATAATAGAATATATGAATAAATAAAATATAAGTATTTTTGTGTAAAAAAAAACAAAATAAATTCTCTTCTTAACATGTTGTTAATTCAATATAGTTTTCGAAAAATAAGTTTTTGTGTCTACATATTAATACTAGAAGTGGTTGAGGTAAATAGGAAATAATGGCCAAGGTGAGCTAGATTCTTGTCAATCCGCTTCTATTTAGCTTGGCACTTCACAGCCGGTATCATTGTCAAACAACTTCCGAGCGTCTCGTAACACGTGATAATTTACAACACGTATAGAACGTAATATCTAGATATTAAACATTTCATAACAAAATAAATAAATCAAGGTATACTTAATAATTGATTCTAAATATAGATGGGATCTCTGTTTTGGAATTGTATGGGTTATAGTTACAAAGTTCGGTGTTGAGTTCCGCCACCCAATATACAATGTCTGGAAAATTAGGCGGAAAGTAGAGAATGGAGTGTCTTCACACTAAGTTTCCTCTACTCTGCTATACGCGGTATACAACGATCTATATTATATATAAGGTTCACAAACAGAAGCATGCATGCATTCAATACAGACTGTAAATTTTTATTTCCCATAAAAAAAAATATTTCCCATATCTAAATCCAAGTTTTTCTTAATTCTAACTTAACAGAATTTACACTCATGGTTGCATTTCGAACCCACTATCCACTCTACAGATTTGAAACACTCCACTGCGCTACTCAGATGTAATTTAAATATTATTTATTTTAAACGTTAGGTAATGCCAAATATGTTGATCGAATTTCCAAATCAGTTCTCTCAATGAGGCTATACATTTTGTAACACAAACTTAGTTCAAGGTCATCCAGTTTTAATACATTAGATTCTTTTAATATTGTATGTATAACGAAATTCGATACTTATCATTGCAATATAAGAACATTAAAGATTTTTAAATTAATATTATGTACAGGTATTGATGACGAAATTTTGCACCTGTCTGTACTTTTAATTTTTAGTGTAAAATAGGTTTTTGTGTTAACGTTATTAAATTGTGTAATGTGTAGAAATTAATATTCATATGTAATTCTTGGTTGGATTTTTAAAAGAAATAGTTCGATGTTTTTTTTGTATTTTTCATGTGCATTAAGGTTATTTTAAAAATAAAAACACGAATAAAATATAAAAAAAATGGTTACTACTTATCAATAAAATATTACGAAATTCTGTTTTATTTTCTTATATTTTTCATATGAATAGCTATAAATAACATAAATGATTTATTAAAATACAAAATAAATACAATTATATTTATTTGATGCATCATTATGATTCATTCATGTATCTATATATACAAAAGGACATGTACCTGACTGACTGAGGTAAGACGCACGCACAGCCGTAACCGCTGTGCGTAGAAACGTGAAATTTGGACAGATGTTTATTTTCATAATCTGGACATCCACTAAGAAGGGATTTTGAAAAATGTTAACCCTAAAGGGATGAAATAGGGGTTGAAAGCTTGTATGGATTTTTTTTTAAAATCAGCACCGATTTTTATGAAATTTGAAATTCAGACTCTTAAAAATATTTCATTGAACACGTGTTTTGTGGTTTCTCCAGAATTCACCCCTAAGGGTGCAAAAAAGCGGGCGAAGCCGCGCGCACCCGCTAGTCTATCTATACATGAATGAATCAATATAATATAACACTTTGCACAGTCTTTAAAAATATCGGTGGTCAGTCCATTGGCTCTCATCTCCTGCATCACAATATCCAACCATCGCTTCCTTAGGGATCCTCGTACTCGATATAGTTCCTAGACCAGTTCCTAGACGTAGCTGTTAGAATGGCTGAGATAGTACTCAGGAGGATTCTTGGAGCTTATACGTTACGGACCTCAAAATTACCTCGAATTAATGTGTTACTGGTGTATCTCTACTAAATAATAAAAAATATAATCAAAAAACTATCTAAATAAAAAAAATTGTACCAACTAAATCTAACAAAATTACAAAATAAAAAAGCTTTTTGTCCGTCCGTCCATCAATTTAGAACTATTTGGAAACTCTTGAGCTACTTACGCTTGTGATGATGTCAATACCAGGTCAGCGCTGTTATAGCGTGCTCATTCAAATACCATTGATAATTTTGTAGCAGTATTCAAACACCCACGTGGTATTTCTCCCTGATAGTAGGATTCGGTCACATTGGTTTGTTTTTTTTATGTAATATTTTTTTAGCTATTGAAGGAATGATTAACTCAATCTATTTTCTGCTCATAGAATGATGCAAAAAAATTATGTGCGTAATTACAGCGCTTAACGCCGCATTTTGTCTTGTAATGTATAAACAATCAATGATATGATTTGAGCTCTTCGATGTACCGAACAAATAGGGTCTTTCGAATTAGAAACATATTGGAATGTAGTGTTATTGTTTATTCAGTTTTTGGTTCCACGCTGTATACCGCACACAGCAGGGAAGGCAGTAGAACTTGGGGCTCTAGTGTTAAGTCACTCCTTCCCATAGAGTCACCACAAAAGGTACCTATATTAGATATAATATTAGATATTTTATAAAGAAATCAATTGAAATCTACGAGACTAGTTTTTTTTTGGTCCCTAACAGAACTATTAATTCGACGTTGTCCATCAATGTCAGTAATATGAAGTACATTTGAGTGCGGCGCTTAGCGCTTATCTCGACTGTTGTTAAAAGAAAAAATGTATTTTTTTTATACAATGATATAAATACTTTAGTAGCGGATGTAACACTTTAAATAAATACAGAACGATCTAAGCTGATGGTAATGATGATGACTGTACCGGTGCAACGCTTCTTTGTTTTGCATTCAGATTATTAACCCAGGCCTTGATTACTTTTAGCAACTACTACAGTTGGTCACGATGGTTGTAGGTTTGAATTAATTTGGGGGTTTTTTTTTGGCTTATGGCGAATTAAGTTCTAAGAATAGTTATAAAGTGGAGTAAAGTCACTTTCTCATATATCACGGTATAAGGGAGCTATGCGATTTTTTTTGTTTCTATCTAAGGCCTTGATTAATACTGGCATTTGGTACAGTTGAAACATATCAGGACATGTGTAGGTTCTAATCAATTTACAAGCTGAATGATTTTTACTTATAACCAAATTAAGTTCTTAGAATGAAGTAAAATGTGGTATTGATTCCATCTAAGAGAATTTTTCTTGCACATAATTTTCTTTATAGCTTGCTGGAAAGTGGGGAACGGAAGTATCTAATGAGAATAGAATATTTTAACACTAGGTTCCCAGGTTCCCTCTGCCTGGCAGGCAGATATATGCAAGGTAGCGAGATATATTTCGGGTGCAGTGTGAAGTTAAAAAAATCTGATCTCTGTGTCAAAACATATTCAGTAGAAAAAAAATAAAGAAACTCAACGTGACGAAATTTTAAGAATATGAACCTTAAACATAAGCATAATATCCGCTTAAAAACTTTAGAAATTTGAAGAAAACAAAAAAAAGATACAAGAACAATTTGCAGAGCAAGTAACATCGACCTGAAATAATAAATGCTGAATGGAACTCCAACCGTGCAGCTTGCAAACTTTTAAATTAAAGAGAACAGCATCATATCTACTAATTGTTTTCTTTGCTATTTTATATCTATATAAAGTTTTAAATTTATAAAAAACAAAATAATACATTTTAATTTTATAAAAAAAAAGAACTGTGATATTTAATTTTCATTTGCATTTGCATTTAATGTGTAATCTATTTTTTTTCTTCTTTAAGTTTAAGTGCGTGGCGCCGGGACACAAGCGTGCGCTTGTAAACGCAACAGGTTGTTGGTTCAATTTCCACTTGAGGAAATTTAATATTTAATATTTTAATTTCTTCGTTTTGGTGTCGATGCAAAGCGCGGTGTTGAGTTCTGCCTCTCAACATGCAATGTGTCTAAAGTTCAGCGGAAAATAGGGAACTGCTGTGTGTGGGATACTACAGTGTAAAGCTAAAAAAAACTATATATTTTTTTTTCTAAAATGTTAGTAGAAAATCAACGAGTATTCCAAAATATTATTAACATAAAATATGTCTCTCCTAATTACACTATCATCAATATGAACATGATAAATGGCCACTATGATTATCAAAAAACTAAACAAAAACTATATTGTATACAGCAACAGCAAAAAAGTGACCTTGCACTGTGTACTGACCCTAATATCTCGGATCATATTACAACATGTGTTGATGATAATACTAAAATGTATTTACCATCTTGTTCCATTTTAGGGTTCCGTATCTAAGGACTCCACTACCCGTCTGTCTGTCTATTTGTCCATCTGTCACACGGCTGTGTATCTCATGAACCACGATAGTTAAACAATTGAAATGATCGCAAATGCTGTATTTTTGCTTCCATTATAACAATAAATAATAAAAAATAAAATGAAACAAATATTTAAATGGTCTTCCATTCGACAGACATGACTATGTTTGCCTTTTTTTATAAATAATGGTACGGAACCCATCGTGCGTGATTCCGAATCGCAATTGGCTATTCCTTTGATTAACTAATCACTAAAAATCAGGGTGTTAGAGCGAAAATTGTGTTAGGATACTTCGTTTCCCACTTTCCGCGCAATTTTCAAGACATTGCGTATTGAATAGCGGAACTCAACGCTACTTTAATGTCTGAATCCTAAATATGCTAAATTTGCATACTTATATGAAGAAAACATAGAGCCTGACCTAAAGCGCTTGGACTGATTCCAGGAGGCTTGGCTTTAGTCCACTATATTTTTTTTTAAAATAATTATTTAAAGATATATATAATACAAAATATATTAAAACAATATAAGTTTTGTGTGAACATTGCAAATAGTTGTATGTAAATATTTCTAAAATGGCTCCTTTGCATGCGTCATACTCACAGCCCGTGAATAGTATAGCTGTCGATAGTGTTGATTAATATTTAAATATGACAGCTCGTTAAGTTGAAATGTATGATTAAATCGTATTCGATGAAAATCTTTACATATTACTAACTTACTAGGCAATGCCCACAAGTTTTTGCGTGGATTTTGAAACGTAAAATGAAATTTTTCGTTTTTGTCGTTTTTTGGGAAGTCACCTCTTATTACCTCCATATAATTCCTTCTATATATTTAAGTCCAATTTTGTCTTTATGAGTAAATTTTATTAAAATTATTATTGTCAGTTTTACACTCAGTAAAGGTAGAATTTTATATAGATTGCAAGGCAGGGTGTTTAGATTAAGCTCGTTTCAGAATTTAAAATATTTTTTAGTCATATATTACATAATAGTGTAAATGAAAAAAGAGAATTAAATGGTTCATCAAAAGATACAATTAAGCCTAAGGCTTCATTACCAATATTGAAATAAAATAAGCAAAAAATATTATAGAATCGGCAGAAAGTGGGGAACGGAGTGTCTTAACACTAGGTTTCCTCTGCCTACCCTGCTGTGTGTGGGATACAGCGTAAAGCTAAAAAAAATAAATAGAATACAACCAATACACCAAAAAAACTGCTACTACCACATACAATGTTTCCATCAACTGTTTAGCATTATCAGATCATTATTTCGTAATCAGTTCAGGTTTCTAATCAACGGTGTTAAGTAATAATCCCTTATGTATTCTCATATGTCAACTTGCGTGTGGCAGCCCTGACGGTTGACGGTGATGTCACTGTGCGACGTTTTCACTTTGACGCATCGACTTCTGTTAGATAGGAAAAGGACACTGGTGTAAGCAAGATTTTATTATAAACGACTTATTGATGTCATAAAATTGTTATTATATAGATATTTTAAGTCTTTTAAATGCATAATCATTTTATATTACTATCGAAGTTTAAAATATCTTCGTAATTAGTTCAGGTTTCTAATCAACGGTGTTAAGTAATAATCCCTTATGTACTCGCAAATGTCAACTTGCGTGTGGCAGCCCTGATGGTTGACAGTGACGTCACTGTGCCACGTTTACACTTTGACGCATCGACTTCCGTTAGATAGGTAAAGGAAGCTGGTGATAACGAGATTTAATTTTAATTGACTTAATATTTTGAAATTGTAATAGTCTTTAAATGGGCAATTTGAAATTATATATATTTTTAATATTATTTCATTATATTAGGTTCATTTAATTCAGTTTTCAATAATTTCACTAATTTTATAATTACTAAAATAAAAAAGGCCGTCGTGGCGCAGATCCACAAGGCACTGATAGAGTCAGTCAACACGACAGTTGTGGCTTCGATTTTCCTCTGGAGAATAAAATATAATAATATTATCATTCTACTCGCTCTGGTAAAAAGGCAATGTGCGGCGTTAAGTTCCGCCACTCAGCATGCAATGCTTCGAAAATCTGCGGAAAGTGGGGAATAACGAAGGGAATACGTTTTCGCAGTGAGAACTGAGTGTTATAACACTAGATCCCCAGGTTCCCTCTGCGTGCCTTACTTTGTATGGATAAACAGTAAATCTAAAAAAATATTTACAAGTTAAATATATATTGTTTGTATTGTGTTTGTTGTTTGATTGTTTTTAAAGTTTTCATATACTTTTATTTTATATAACTACATATTAATATTCCCACCATTTCTTGTTCTAAATCGTGTTAGGATATATTGACATGTATCGAAGCGGTGATACCTTCAAATTCATTCATTTTGTCATTGATTATTTTGGTCACCTCTATTGTTCACCGTTTGAATAAAATTCCGAATTATCTAACGTTTATCTGTACGTGAGTATAATAAACAACACTACTTTACATTGTTAGAAAAGGCTGTGCTAAATTGTATTTTTTATGTGATAGCTAGCGGATACAGTAAGTTTAGAGTAAGTTAAAGTCCAATAGAAAATAGATTTTCGAAACAATAATTCCTGAGATTCGCACGTTCAAACAAACATATACTCCAGCTTTATAATATTAAGTATATATATCGAAATGCGATTTCTAAGTATGATTTCGTTAACTGTTGCCAGAATATTAGAAAGGTTCATATGTGTACATACAATAATCGATATTTATTTATGTACGTATCGATATATCGAAACTATGTATATTTTACTTTTAATTTATCTAGATTTTTTACTTTTATTTTTTTTATTTAGCTTCACGCTGTATTCTACATATAGCAGACTAGGCGGAGAGAGTCTTGTTTAAAATTATTATAATCAATTATATTTATTCAAAATTCTTTTACAAATTACATATAAATTAATAAAAAAAGGAAAAGATAACTTCCATATTCCATTTAACGTGTCAATCTCTTGTAGGAGCACTATAATAACATTATTTGACGCCAACATAGTGTAATGTGAACGTGCCTGGCTGCACGCGATGCTTTGT
>DWLH01002041.1:0-11470 GCA_018249795.1 Heliconius telesiphe telesiphe | reverse complement strand
ATGAAAAAAAAATCCTACGTCCAAACTGATGAGGCATCTTGATTAATTTCTTTACGTATAGGTTTGAAATATTTTACCCTATATGCTGTTTCCGTAAAAGGAGCGCTGCCTCTTCCACCCTGTATATGATAGCCGCCCGATGATGATGATGATAGCCGCAAGTCTAGGTTAAAGGATCAGATAAGTAAAAAAAAAAATGATCATCTGAAATTCTCGAGCGCGTCAGATTAAGGTAGAGTAAGTTAGTTATATGCTAAAACGTGTATATTCCACAAATCTGACAATTTGAGAGTGACGTAAAGAAGGAGGAGGGCTACAAAGTTGTAAAAAAAACGTTATCTCGACATTCTCGAGCGTGGTTAATTTTTCTTTTATTGTGAAGGGAATAATTCAAAGATCACGAAAAATATATAATCTAACGAATTCCACAAGCCAAAGTAATAAAAATAGATCGATAAAGTTTAATGCAGCTACGAGTTGCCTATATTCCTCTCAAATGATGAAAGCGTGTCAGAGGAGGAAGATGATTCTACCGATGAATCTTCATAGTCAGAATCATAAAAAAATAATCATAAGATAATTAAATTTAAAATTTTAACAATTCTCAAAAAAAATACGTTTATCTATATATATATATATATAAAAGGACATGTTCCGACTGACTGAGGTAAGACGCACAGCCGTAACCGCTGTGCGTAGAAACGTAAAATTTGGGCAGATGTTTATTTTCGTAATCTGGACATCCACTAAGAAGGGATTTTGAAAAATTTTAACCCCTAATGAGATGAAATAGGGGTTGAAAGTTTGTATGGATTTTTTTTTAAATCGGCACCGATTTTTATAAAATTTGCTCGATGATTTTTCTTTTTTTTTATTTTTAACTCTCATCTCCACGACCACCTCCACAACGGAAACAGTCAGATTAACATATTTACATTTTTAAGAATACGTAGGAAATTAATGATATCAATATCTGACGCGCTCGAGTATGTCTATGGAACAGTTTTTTTTTACATTTTTATAGAAAATCTATAGCTGCTCACACCACCGATCAAAAGATATGTATTGTATTACATTTTTTTCTTTTTATCATCTAAGCTTCGCAACCCAATAGGCCTCTATGACGCTCGAGCAAATCCCGAGTTAGCATCTTAGCCTCCCGTACTATAGTAATGCTTGCATAACTTTAGAAATACTCAAACTCACAAAATGTTACATGATATTATGTAAGTATATATAACCTTATACGATAACAAAAGCTTCTCAGAAACAAAATCCATTTAAATTGATAATATGTTTTCTAATCGTAATCTAAATACAAGAACAAATTGGCAGACAAATAAAAACTATGAAATTTTCTAATTTCAGTTTTTGTCCAGATTAACCTAGTCTTCTCACTTAATTATTGTTTTTTTTTTTTAAAAGACCTGATTAGTGTTGCAAAATCGTCAAATTGGCACATAAAATAATTTTAGTATTATTTTACGATATTAGAGTTTTATTTATTTAATACGAGCGAGTACCTAACTCGCTCATACCTTATTAATTATACAAGCAATATTTGATCAATGTTAATTCGTAGAGAATGTAAAATTAAATACATAATATCTTAAATCAATATACAGTCATTTTCGTTCAAGAACTGGCTACAAACATAACATACAAACATACAGATAAATTTAAAAAAAAAATTTGGATGAACGGAATGTCTTCCGTTCTCCACTTTCCGCGGTATTCTAGAGGAATTCAATATTGAATAGTGGAACTCACCGCTGAGCTTTACCGCGTTACCAGAGCGTGAAAATGAAGATATTAAATATTTTCTCGAGTGGGAATTGAACCCACAACCTGCCGCCATTATACAGTCGCAAGCTTACGCCACTGCGTATCAGACCTGAAATATCTGATGAAAAATACTAATAGTTCAGCTAAAGTATATTTTTTTCCAGTTTCACTTTAGATCCCGCACATAGCGGGCGCCGCTCACTTACCGCCGAATTCTTGAGGCATAAGTGTTAAATAGCGGAACTCAACACCGCGCTTTACCTTGTTACCAAAGTCAAATATTGCATTATATCAAAAAAGAAAACTTTAACCGGATAAGTATATGAAAATTGCACGAGCTCCTTATCAATCTGTTGTACATTTACTACAATAAATCTTTAACCCACATTTTAGGTATCTGTATCCTAATAGAATATACTAATGATGTAAATAATTGCATAGTATTACCATAATTTGTGGTTTATTTAGATATCCTTTAGTTTATTGTCATCAAAAACGAAGATATAAATCACCGGACGTTGAAAGTAAATACAATTCAATACAATTCAATAGACTAAGTTCTAATTGTTATAATAAATTCTAGAAGCTTTTTAATTCCAAGGTTAATATAAACTTAGTTCTTCGATTAAAATCAAGGTATTTAAAAAATATTTACTAACGTAATATTAAAGTGACCACAGATTGACCCAATTATTCAATTAGTTGCCATTATAAAAAGTTAGATTTTGTGTAAAAAATAATACAAGTTAAATAATAAAATATATTCTGTTACATAAAAAAAATGTTTGAGTTGTGTAACTTATAAAATAGAAATCAAACTTATTTTATAAAAAAATTAAACTCTTTAATCGAATCAATAGTATTTATAAAACGTTTATAAATATATATATATATATATATATATATATATATATATATACATTCGTCTGTCAACTGACAGACGAATGTCACCTCAGTCTACTCGTGACCACGGACTACTGCAAAGAGTTCGAAACGTCAGCTTCAGCTTCACGCTGTATCTCGCACACTGCAGGGTAGTGCAGGGGGAACCTAATGTTAACACACTCTGTTCTCCACTTTCTGCCGAATTCTGGAAGCATTGCGTGTTGAGTAGTAGAACTTAACGCCACGCTTAGCCTCGACACCAGAGCGAAGAAATGTAAATATAAATTTAAGTAAATATTTCATCTCCTCGAGTGGGGATCGAACCCACAACCAGTCGGTTTTACAGTCACACTTCGTGCCGCTGCGCTACGACTGGCCTCACTTACTGGATTACCCTTAAATCATCATATTATAAGCTATTTTTTTTACATTTATACTGTTCGGATATTGAATATAACAAAACAGGTCAGAATGATTTTTAAGGTTCCGTATCTAAAAACGAAAAAACCTATAGGGCATTATTTTTGCCACCTTCCAGTACAAATAAAGAAAAAACCTTAATACCTATAAAGGTATAATATATAGGTATAATAATAATATTTTAATAATTTTAACAAGTTCCCGTTTGGTTTTATTTGAAATCAGATTTATTATAATTAGGATATTTTTAAACATTTTTAAAGTGTTATTTCACACTTAGGAAAGAAAAATACTTATTTAGAAAACGTATAAATATTTAAAAAATAGTATTCTCTCTTGCCAAACCATAAGCAAAGTTTTTTTGGGTATTCCGCTACCCAAAGATATAAAATTATCTTTGGGTAGCGGAAATTTGTAAAAATCTCCCTACAGAGATGCTAACAACATAAATAAGTTGTAACAAGCGTATAAAAATTTCGACGTAGCTTGGATAGAACGGTTCGGTTTCCAGGAGGCGCGGGTTCGAGTCGCGCTACGTTCAAATTTTTATACGTTTTCTAAATAATTAGGATTTTTAAAAAAGTAATTAAGAATAGAAACAAAAATGGATGGGAATGAAATTCAACAATAAGTCTAATCTATATTCTAATACTATGGCTTATAGGATTTTATGGAGCAGTTCTCATTTGACCTCTGAGATCCTTGTGGTTGGACTACTAAGAATTATACAAGGTCTTTCATTGCTATTAACCAGTGTCGTTGATGTGGCCAAGACTGTCTGCTTGACGTGCCCTCGGAAACGCGAAAAAGGTCACGATCCTATCTAATCTAACCTGCAGCATGGTTTAAACTAATCAATTATTAACACTATTAATTATTAACAATAAAAAATTATTGCTTAACGTTTTGTTGCATTTTGATTAACTTTAATATTATATTTATATTTTGAAATATTTTTTAAAGGACTTTTGTGTGAAAAACTAAAAAATAGTTTTTTTTTTTTTACAAAAAATCTACTTTTTCTATATCTGTAAACGTTAATTCTAATAGAAACTACTAGTGTGGCCTCTACTCCACATATCTACAAAATTGCATAACTTTATATTTAATTCAGCTAGTCGTTAAAAAGATATAAAAACTCTATTTGTATTAAGAACCACGCTATTAGGACGTAAAAATGTCAAAATTATAGAGCATTTTCGCATTATAACGTAACTTTCGTTATTTTTATTCTTATATGGTGTTCGTTATTTTAAACGTGTGTGTGCGAAGTGGACATGAGGCCAATCTCGTAACACAATAAATCAGTGTCAGTGTCACGTGGCATGACAATTAGCCCATTCTTCAACCCCGGCCTGTATGGCTTTCATGATTTCGTAGTAAATTAATTTAAAATAATTTAAAAGTTAAGTGCTATAATAAATCAAAATCAGCTTCGCGCTGCATCCCGCACACAGCAGGGTAGTCAGAAGGAACCTAGTGTTAAGACACTTCGTTCCCCAATTTCGGCCGAGTTCTGGGGGCATTGAGTGTTGAGTGGCGGGACACAACGCCGCGCTTTGCCTTTACGCCAGAGCGAAGAACTGAAAATATAAATGTAAATAAATATATTATTTCCTTGAGTGGGGATTGAACACACAATCAGTCGATTTTACAGTTACACTTTGTGCCCCTGCGCTACGACTGGTCTCTATAAAAGGGAAGTGCCATAAATCTTGGTTAACTCGGTTTTTAGAAAAAAATACCACGTTATATTCACATACATAAAGTATAATTCAAACAGGAAAAATGTAGATCATTTATACAGTCGCTAAAAGTAGTTTATTTTCTCTTTTAACAATTGTTAAATTGATCTTTGATTGTTCAAGATCCGGTTTGTTGCTACATTTTAGTCCGAAAATAAAAATATAAAAATATGGGCGTTGTCTATAGAATATACCTACCACGTTTAAATTAATCTTTCAAAATATTTTAACCGACTTTAAAAAGAAAGAGTTTATCAATTCGACTGTATGTTTTTTATATTATTTAGCCAATTATGAATGTATTTTCATAACAGAGATGGTAAAATAAATATATTTATACAAGGGTTACGAAGACTAAAATTAGAGGGTTAATAAAGTAGAAAATATTTATATATTAAAATATATTTTTACTACCGTATAAGAAAAAAATAATGACCGTGAATCTTAATCTGACTAATCCTAACTAAATCTGCGATTTATTTATTCCGTGTTAAAATAACTTTTTTTTTGCTTCACGCTGTATCCCGCACATATCAGAGTAGACAGAAGGAACCTTGGACACTCCGTTCTCGTTAGGTTTAGACATTTCCGTTCCCCACTTTCCGTCGAATTCTTAAAGCATTGTATGTTGAATGGCGGAACTCAACGCAGTGCTTTGCCTCACTACCAGAGCAAGAAATTGGTAATTTTAAGTATTTTATTTCCCCAAGATGTCGTGCTTACAGTCGTACACATGTGCCTCTTACCGATTATGGTGTTTTTCTTTGTTAAATACTTATATCTGTTATAAAATTAACTAACTTTTGCCAGTCAAGATTTAAAAAATGGACAGAGCCAAAGCTAAGCTGAACTTTATAAAAAAACACATATTTTATATAAATAAATTTGTTAAAGGCGATTTACAATGTGTAACTCTTAAATTCTTATTAGATAAATTCAATACAACAAAATAAAGAATTATTAGGTAATAGATGAGCTAGAGCTAGACAGACAGACAAAAATGAACCAAAAATGATTCTATTGTATAATTTTTTAAGTTATAAATTGTCATGTAAGAATGGACTGGAATTTATTTATTTCACAATACTATTATATTTAAATCTGTAGATTTTGAAAGGAGCAAAAAAAATCTTTTAATTAATGTTTACAATGTTTTGCCTTAAAGGAGACATTCTTGTTTTATTCCCAGAATATAAGAAGATGAAACTGATTTGATTTAATAGATTCGGGTACATCATTCCTCCCTGAAAATTTTGTCAGTTTTGGCACTTCGCACTTAAAATTAATCGAAATGAACGAAATGAGTAAAGCAAAAAATGCAATAATCATTAGACAAGTTGTCTATATTAATCAGCTGTCACATCTGTCATTTAAAATATCTTTGATTATAATTCATTCAAAATGAATTTCTCCTTGTTTTTTCAGTAATTCATTGACATTTTCTTTGTTTGTACTGTAATTATATGCACTAATAAGTGCGTTAAAATACTTAGACTTAATTATAATGATCAAATATTTAATTTTCCTAGTACTGTCATGGATTATTTATATCGATTAAGGATCTCAATTGGGAACTAAACCTATTTTTCTCATTTTTCTCCGCTTCCAGATTGTAAATTAAGCTGATTTTTGATATCTCTCTCTATTTGAAAAAAAATATACATTTTATCTCATCTTTTTATATTTTTGTCCACGATTTTTCGTTTTTTTTCAATTGTACGGTCATTCAAACTCTTTAATTATAGGGCACCGGAGCTGATGAAGACGAGATGAAACTTTTAATACCCAATTATATACGAGAAGAAGTACAAAAATGGCACGATCATGACGCAGTGTCTTAGTGTCTGACAAAAAGTGGTAGTTGTGGGTTCAATTTTAACATATAGGGGAAAGATTGTAATTAAATGATTCTCATTTTATTAGTGTACATAAAGTAAGGTAAAACACGGCGTTGGGTCCCGCGACTCTTTATACTATATATCGGAATTGAAATTAGAATGGAGAAAGAAATTTCTAAGGAGCAAGAAGCGCGATGGTAAAAAATATTGAAAAATATACCATACTTATTTTGAACAAATCGTTATAAGTAGGTATGATTTGTTATCGACAGTATGCTATTTGAATGTATATATTTAAAAATTTAATAATACTTTTAAAATATTTTTCATGTTTCGCATATTTTAGAGATTCAAATTAACAATCAGGCCAGTCGTGGCGCAGAGGCACAAAGTGTGACTGTAAAATCGACTGGTTGTAGATACGATCCCCACTCGAGGAAGTGAAATATTTATTTAGATTTATATTTTTATTTCTTTGTTCTGGTGTCGCTGAGTGAGGAATGTGGGGAACGGAGTGTCTTAACACTAGGTTCCCTCTGCCTACCTTACTGTGTGCGGGATAAAGCGTGAAGCTGATTTATTTTATTTTCATTCAAATAAGCAATAACACAGAAAATTTTACAATTGAGGAATACTTTGATAAACATATTAACAGAAGCCAGTTTCGTATAACTATCAAATCTACTGCTACCCGGTAGTATTTAACTATACAAATATAAAAAAAAACATATTAAATAATCTAGAAATTATGTAATTTTCAAATTGCATCAATTTTGTAGTTCGGGCCTCGCAGTAAAAATAGATGGAATGTATAAAAAATATAAAGTGGGCCACTGGCTTTCGGACGACGGTCACGAAACTGAATAGAAGCAATTTCGACACGCTGAATGCCGATGTTTCAAAGTCCCGGTAAACGTTATATCACTGTTTTTGTAATAAACACCTTATAAAAATATTTTAAACATTTAATTTGCGTAATTAATGTAAGCAGATTGAGGTTGAGGCTGTTGTGGCGCAGCGACACAAGCGTCGACTATTAATGACAGTTATGGGTTTGTTCGCATTGGTAACGAGGCAAAGCGCGGCGTTGATTTCCGACACTCATATATAATACCTCGAAAAATCAGCAGGAAGTGGGTAGCGTGTAGTGAGTGGTAAGTGTCTTATTGGTGAAAGTAGTGTCTTAAAACACCTAGTGTTCCCATGTTTCATCTGTCTTTCCTGCAATGTGCGGGATACAGTGTGAAGCTAAAAAAAAGATTTAGACTGTCGTGGTGCAGGGCGGAGCGTCTGACTATAAGCATTATCATTGTGGGTTCGAACTCCGTTCTGGTATACAAAGAACATCTAGTAGAAAAAAAGTAAGAATGCCTGATCCTGCCTGATCTCGAACATTCGACGGAAAGTGGTAAACGGAGTGTCTTACACTAGGCTCCCTCAGTCTATATTGCTAAGATTGAAGCTTCACGTATTAACTTCATCCATCCTTCACCTAGCTCCATATAACAAGATGTGCAAAGAAAACTTAACCTAAAAATGCTATGGTCTCCACTTTATACTCTCCGTCTTCTTCCTTAATAGTTATCATATGCTGAGTCGCGAAACCACAGTATCGTATAATTTATATAAGCATATTTTTTATGTTGAATATTTTTTTATACTTTTACTTTCAGTGGGAATCGAACTCATAGCTATCACATCCACAGTCAGATACTGTCTCGCTGCGTCACAAGGCCATAAGCTAGTATGAACTATACAATGTGTTAGTCGATAGTCTCTTCACTGCAGGTCGTTAGTTCGACAGTCAAAGGACGTCAAAACGTTCGACACTCTGCCTCTCTCGTACTATCAAACTAGAATTCTATTTTATTCTAGGTAGTTGAGTTACAGTCCAGTGAGTTAGAGATCAGTTACATTCTCTTCGTTTGTTATATATAAATTATTTTTCCTCTATTTGTATCTAGAGATAATAAAAAAAACTAAACTTTTACCTAATTCCAAATTGTAAAGTGTTTTGATAAATATTTCATTATTTATTCTTTTAGATTATTTGTTCTTTTAGATATAATCAGGAAACTTCACAAAATACTATTAAAACAAATTTTAAAAAACGGGCAAGCGCGAGCTAGATACCGTACAAAAATTGGAAGTCTTTTTTTGAAATTCAAGCTTAGCTTAACCAGTGCCCTTTCATTTGATACCTTACTTGAACTAGCTTTAATACCAATTTTTTTTGTTTATTTGCCCCCTTTTAAGGCTAAGTTTTAAATTTTTTTCCTAAACTAGGAGTAGCTGTAGATACGAGCTAACAAATTTTAAAATTCTAGGTTAACCAGAAGTAACCTATTAATTTTGATTTCCTTTATAGTGTCGAAAAAGGAGTTTTTTGCTATTAAGGGCTAATGTTTTTTAGGATTTAACCACAAATGTATAACTTTTATATTTTTTTCTGAACTGGGAGTACCTATAAATGTTAGCTGCCAAATTTTATAATTCTAGGTCAATCGGTAGTACCCAATGAATTTTGATTCAATTTATAATTTCGAAATATGCGTTTTTTTCCATATCTCTTTTCTAAGTAAATATAGAAATATGTTTTTTTTCAGGAATTGATGGGGCCGTTGATCTGAGTATATGTGATGAATTTCAACTCGATATCTCCAAGCGTTCCTGAGATAAAGGGTCCTGATAGATAGACAGACGGACAACAGAGTGATCTTATAAGGGTTCCTTTTTCCCTTGCAATGTACGGAATCCTAAAAAAAGTTAAGTAATTTTTTTTTTTTAATTTTACCTTCCCAAAATTTGAACACAAGGCAAAATTAATTGGCATGAAAAAGAAAAACCGTAATACCGACAAAACCGTAACTAAACGCTAGTAGGTAACAAAGGCTAATATTATATCAATAGATCTATTTTTCAAACGAACAATGACTACGTGACAGTTGTTTATTGCATATTGTCGTTATAAAATGGTAACAGTTAGGTAATCCGTGGCCAGCGACACAAGCATGAATGTTAACGCGATAGAATGTGGGTTCAATTCCCAGTCGAGGAAATAAAATATTTAATATTTTTATTCTTTTGCTCTGGTGTCGAGCAACACGCTATGCCTCCGGAATTCGATGGTAAGAGGAGAGCGGAGTGTCTTAATAGTAGGCTCTCTCTGCCTACCCTGCTGCGGAATACAGCGTGAAGTTAAAAAAAAAGTTATGCAATCCGCGAGTAAACAGAGATAATTTCACATTTGCTATGTAGGTTTTGAAGTATACATTGAGTACACTTAAACACCCACGGTGATCTAATCTAAATTTATACGTAACATTTCTATTAAATTTATAGTTTAAAATTCTTGTAATTCTTGTGAAAAGATTATAATTTTGATGACTAGACTAGGTCTGGATAGTGGAGGTAAGCAATTTAAACACATTTTTCATTTATACCTTAGATTGTAGTCCAGTGCACGCAATGCACTCAGCTCAGCTCCCTATATAGCCATGGGCCTGACACCCGCTGCTATAGCTAATAATTAAGGTACAATTAAACAATAAATAATAAACAAATATATATTTGATGTAAATGGTTTTATATACGGCATACTTAGCAAATTTCAGGCGGATGGGTGAAAATAAAAGAAAATAGAAATAAAAGTTAAATGTAAAGAAAATATAAGAAAAGGCGTAGATTAAACGAATTCTGTAGAAAACGAAAACTTTACATCATGTTTTTATTTTTAACTTTAAATTTAATATCCTATATTTAACGTAAAAAGCGTCCCATTTCCGTCGAATTAGTTTGAAACAAACTTGATAATTTAATGTGTAATATTAGCTACTGTAACATTTCATTTTCATTATTCAATAAGTGGAACTAACGATTATTATATAACATAATAGTCTATATTATTATATAAATATTTACTTTGTTACAACCTGCTTGTTTGTAATATGAATAATTGGCTGGTCCATAATTGATTGTAATAATAACTTAAGGATTTAAGACAAATGGATTTATATATATCATTATCTTAGATTGCTTTCTAATCACTGATAATATTCTCGCAACGAATACTTCAAAAACCGGTGTGCAGATTTTCATATTAACGAAGTGATTGATTTTTTGATACTAGTTATTGTCCTCAGCTTATCCTATTTACTTTTGATTTGAGGTTTTAAAACTTTCTAAGGTATTGTAGAGCTATCTGTTTTTAAGCAGCTACCTTAGGACTACGTAAGGTAAAAATTAAAATTCACTTAAAATATTTTTCAAGTTATAGGTATATATATAGTACCTACGTCTATGAAATAAGGCTTCTAATCTATTGTTAATATAATACTATTATATATTATGTCGAGAAAAATTGTTTTACTAGTTTGCTTTTGGTACTTTCTGATATTGATGTTTTCTCAATATTGAACAATGTTAATATTAGAATTTATCTTTAGCCGATTAATTTACTTTTTTTAGCTTAACGCCGTATCCCATAAATAGCAGGATATGCAGAGGGAACCTATTGTTAAGAAAATCCATTCTCCATGCACCGCCCAATTTTCAAAACATTGCGTGTTGAGTGGCGCTCAACGTCGCTTTTGTTTAATCAGAGCTGGATAATGAAAATAATTCATTTCCACGAATGGGAATCAAATCCACACCTACAATGGTTGGTTAACAATCACATTGTCATATTACACTACGATGGCGAGTCTTACTAATGAGTTAACTAATTAGTAAGAAAACATCTAAAATCACGGTAATCGTTACGAATAGTTACGCTAGCACCCAGTAAGGTTAGTCCCG
>DWLH01002040.1:0-11476 GCA_018249795.1 Heliconius telesiphe telesiphe | reverse complement strand
GGTTGTGGGTTCGATTCCTACTCTAGGGAATGTATTATTTAATATTTTCATTTCATCATGAAAATCGCTGTGTTGAGTTCCGCCACTCAACGTGCAATGATTCGACAATTCAGTGAAAATTAGATAAGAGGGGGTTTTAACACTAGATTCCCTTTGCATACCCTGCTATATGAGTCATATAGCGTAAACTCAATTTTTTTTTTATTTTTTAACCTAAAAGTGATTTGGTACAGCCAAGCCAACTTTAATCAAAAATCGATACAGCCTCGCGACGGCCAATAAGTGTTAATCACCCTTTTCGCGGAGGCACACAAAGCATGACAACCATTAAGATTATATTTATAACTAGCGGACCCGTGCGGCTTCGCCCGCTGGAACTATACGAAAATTTATTAAATATATTTATGAAATTATTTTCAGTACAATTAGTAATAAATATAAGCCTAAATAATCAAAAGGAGCCAATTAAGAATAATAAGTAGAGAAAATCTTATTATTAGAAAAAAAATAGAATATCTAAGAAATTGAAATGAATGAGCAAAATAAGTAAAAGTAACAAAAGGAAATTCTTAATATTACAAAAATACCTAACTTATGAAAATGAATAAAAATAATAAGTAAACGTAACTAAAGAAAAATGTTAATAAAAAAAACTAAACAAAACCAGCTATATTATCAATATTATCAGCATAAAATAAATATTTAAAAGTATTAAAATTTAATATAACACGAAATATAATCTAAACTATAATAAAACACTAAAAAATAAATAATGCTATACGAAGACATATGCTGTCGCCGAGTTTTATATTGATTTTTTAAAGGATTACAATACGTTCGTTACAATATATGATTTTGGCGTAACTTTAAACTTCTACGCAGCGCATGACTGTTGTACACCCGTATTTTAAAATGTTGATATCTTCTAAAATGTCAATTTCCGTGATATGCTGTAAACGACAATTTCAATCAATATAAGCGCACAGCGTTGTAAATAGATTCGCAATTATCCCTTCTTTATTTTTAAACACAAAATGGTTACTGTGGGTTATTCTAAGAGCCGCCCGCCCTCCTGGCCTTACGAATCAGTGATATCTTCTCAATTATTAATTAGGATGTTATACAGTAAACTATAATCTAGAAATGTTAAAAGTGACTATTATATTCATTTCCATAAAGATCAATATCAAATTATAGAAAATACATACAACAAAAACCCGATGAATATAAAGTAAATTCATTAAAATGGTTACTTTTGCTCAACCTTCAGCGATAAACATATACCATCGCGGACTTTTTTAAGCTTTATTTAAAGGACAATATTGTTATAAAACATTGTTTTTATGTATCTCTTAAGGTGGAGTCAGCGCACGCCTCACATGTATGCGTTCAGGAAGCTCATTTTGGGTGACGTTTTCTTAAAACAACAAACAAACTTTGCAAACCGTTGCTTAGCAACGGTCGATTGTTATTAACATGGCAGAATAAATTGCCTGTCAAATTAAAAATTATTTTAATATCTTAGTATATATCGACAATATTACAAATATGAGAAAAAAAAGTAACCTATGTTCATCCGAAGACCCTCAAGTCTCAATAAGTATTTTATCACAACTGAATTAGCAGTTTGGCCCTGATTGCGTAAAAGACAGACAGACAGACAGACAGAGTTACTTTCGAATTTATAATATAGGTATGGATTGTCAAGATATATTTTTTTATCTATAAATAATATTTTTACTTAAAGATAAAAAGTTTTACTTTTACTTTTTATCTATAAATAAATTTGCCCCAACCAAGAACAAACCCGTGACTGCCGATCGATCGATCGATCGATCGAACGATCGTCGTCACATCTTATTATATAGAGAAGATAACAAGAATTGGGATGGAGATAACACGATAACGTGACCACGCGCTAATGGTCCTTGTAAAAACTGTTTGTTCGGATTTTTTATCTATCGTAGTACGGATTTAGCGAAGATCGAGTGGTCGTGTGGTTTGATGCAGTTGTATAAACACACTACCCACTTACGCATTATATACTTTTAGGTTCACGCTGTATCCCGCACACAGCAGGGTAGACAGAAGGAACCTGGGAACCTAGAGCTAAGTCACCCCATACCCATTAAAACACTTTTGTTCCCCACTTACACCAAGTTCTGGAATTATTGTGTGTTGAATGGTGGAACTCAACGCCGCGATGGGCCTCTTTACCAGGGCGTGGAAAAAAAATGTAATTATTTCACTTACTCGATGGGAATCCAACCCACAGTGTGTCGCGCTTATATTCACCACGTACCACGAGGTGCGCCTCCCGGTCCTACCCACTTACCCAGTATCCTACACAATAATAATTTTGTGTGAGGCCAGTCGGGGGACAGGGGCACAAAGTGTGACTGTAAAATCGACGGATAGACGGTTTGATCCCGAAAAAATGAAATATTTATTTACATTTATATTTATATAGAGACCGGTGGCGCAGAGGCAAAAAGTGTGACTGTAAAATCGACTGGTTGTGGGTTCGATCCCCACTCGAGGAGATGGAGATGAGGAGATGTGCCCCTGCGTCACAACCGGCCTCAGCACAGAATAAAAAGCTTCACAAATAAATAGTAAAAAAAATATCAATTATTTATTCTTATCTGAGAAGTTCATTCAATCGGGTTAAATTGATCGCTATAGCAATATTTTCTTTGAAAATTTTTTTTTATCTTCCCGATGTAGAGATAAAAACGGGAAGTTTCATCGCTAAAGAAAACCTCCTCTCGCATAATTTGAGTCGATTGTCTAAGTTTTCGCTTGAGAATTGCAAATCTCGTCATCTCTCACAATTTGCTATCCATCAAAATGGGATAAGCTGTATTTTTTTTCTGTGTGAAGATTTACGTGATAAAAGAAAAAAATATATTTTTGTTTGTAGTAACATAATCGAGGGAGTAGCAAAATAAAACAAGTATCAATATAATAAAAATAAACAAGTCCAAATAACATCAGACTACAAGACAATATACTTTATTATAAGACAAATAAATTTTACATTTTTAAATATAAATTGTTATAAAGAATACAATTAAAAAAATAAAAAAAAACACTCTTCCGAGGATGACAAGGGTCCAAGCCATCGGTGGCTAGGGCTCCAGAGAGAGGAACCTCCTCACAATAAACGTCGTATCAAATAAATCTGCTTTTGCATCCGGTTCTTGATCCAACAGCTAAGGTCGAGGCTTTTCGCTATTACCAAAAATGGGAACTGCAAATTCCGCGCCGCTTACACTAAATTTTTAAATGAAAAAAATATCTTTCATACTAAACAACCATTTCAGATTTCGATCAAGTTTTTTGCTTTAAAGCTGCAAGCGTGGTGGTAATAGGTTCAGCCCCTTCTTGGAAGAAAGAATAATTTCCTCGCTCTGGTAGAAAACAAGCAGTTTTCCTAATTAATTCAATATTCCTCAAAGATCATTTAAACATATTATAGAAACACGATAGTAAACGTAAAGTCAACTACTATATTTATATAACAAGTACGTAAGCAGAAATAGCTGTATCTTAATTCTGTAAAAAATCTAATAATTATCTATAAAAACTACTATAATTATATTTATATTTAAAGAAATTACCCCTACTCTTCAATAAAAACTTTGCTTGACAGTTTCAAAGCTGTCAAATAACTAAAAGACAAATAACAATTTGAATATTCCTTTACAGGCAAGTCTGACGGATCTTATTTCGTATAAAGAAAAACATATTAAAAAAGTATTTTAACCGGATCAATCGCGTATATTTTGTATTTTTATACAATTTTGGAAACCCGACGTTTCGAACACTTTGCAGTAGTCCGTGGTCACGTATGAGACTGAGGTGGCATTCGTCTGTCAGTTGACGTAATTACTATATCAATTGTCAAATCAATGCGATTAATCCGGTTAAAATAGTTTCATTTAAAATGTGTAATAATCGTGAAAATCAAAGAACTTATTATATTAAAAAAGTAATTTATTCACAAAAGTAACATTATAATATTATAAATATTAAGATCTAGGATTTCCACACGAATGTTTTTTTTCTAATGCACCTCTATAACTCTTAAGTTTAGACATAAAATAGATACAAATGGGTAACAGAAGTGTCTAAATGGGGACTAAGTATCTTAAAACTAGGTTCTCAGATTCCCTCTCTACCTTGCTATGTGCGAGATACAGCGTGAAACTAAAAAACAACATATTAATAGATCATTTACTTGGTTAATACATACTATACAGCATGTTAATACGCAAGAAAGGCATAAAAAAATACACACTGTACACAGAAACGAAACGTTAATTTCGTTCCGTTATAGTTAATCAATCTGTTTATTTCGAATTTAGATAATTAGAACACAACAAAATTATTACGACAAAACGCAGGTTGTCATAACGCAGGTTTTCATACCGCAGGTTGTCATAAGTCATCATTCCTGAAAAGGTTATGATAAAAAAAAATTAAAAGACTGGGACCATCTTCCTCACGTACCTACTACAACTACAATTTTATTGGTAAGTATATGAATTTCCGCATGTAGTTGTTAAAAATGTAAATTATAAGTATTAACAATGTAATTTTTTTTTTTCATATTAATAATGAGAAACGATTATTTTTTTACAGCTTCACGCTTTATACTGACTGCATAACATAAACAGAGAGAACGAGATCAAGACCAAGACACTCCGTTTCTCACCTTACGTTCTACTTCGAGACTTAGAGAAAATAATTTATTTTCTCAAATAAGGATCGAACCCACAACTATTGTGTTTACCATTATATTTCATTATGCGATAATGACCTCTATAATAGGTTAGTTATCAAAAAGACTCCATGTTCTTTTTAAATATATGTCGAAACTATATTACATAATAATTATAATAGTAGAAAGGAATCAAAACAAAGCAAAAGTCCGGCGTTTCCGGCATACAGCAGGGTAAGCAGAGGGAACTTAGTGTTAAGACACTCCGTTCCCAACTTTCCGTCGAATTTTTCAAGGCATTGCGTGTTGAGTGGTAAAACTCAACGGCAGACTTTTGCCTTAGTGGCAACGCGAAGAAATGAAAGTGGCAACGCGAAGGAATTAATAAACAATAATTAATTCCCTTGATTGGGGATCGAACCCACAACCGCCGCGTTGCAGTCACATCCTTGTGCCACTGCGCTACGATTGCCTCAATAATAAAAAACATCTTATTCGATAAAAAACGATTTAACACTATACGTTTTTAAGTCTATGAGATATATGTACATATACGTATGTATGTACCTATGTATTTCCCTCAAAGTTATGAGACCGCTTGAAAATAAGCGGCAACGTTAGAAACTTCGCACGATGATGGAAGTTGGCTAATGGCGCCATTTTGACTGCCATTTACTTTGATATAGGGTCGATTTTAGCACTTTTAACTTTTAGTGACTTCTAAGGTATGCCACAAACTAGCGACAGATATGTGGCTGATCATAGAAAAACTAATAAAAATAACGTGTTCTCTACAGGAACATGACAAACATTTCGTCTGTCGGGAACTATTATTTAATACTAGCGACCCGCTCGCGGCTTCGCCCGCTTAAACCACAGAATTATTTAATTAACACACAGAATTATGTTCGTGTTTTGATATACCTATAATGTATGTTTGCAACGCAATTAAGATTTTTAATGAGAAATTTATTAAAACTTTAGGTCGCATTTTCGTACCTCCCATAAGAATCTTCAATTGAATGTTTGAAATAAAATCACAACTTATCGATACTTACAATAAAATCCTAACTCATCGGTGTCTGTACATGGAAGACATTACAATTAACATTGTAATAGAACTTGGTCAGTTTGTCTGTGCGTTTGTTCACGATAATCTCAGAAACGGCTTAACCGATTTAAATCCTTTTTTTGTTTGTATTTTGGAAATCTGCCCTTAAATATTTAGTATTAGTTTTATTTTAATCAGCTTCACGCTGTATACCGCACACAGCAGGTTAGGCAGACGAAACCTAGTATTAAGACACTCCGTTCCCCACTTTCTGCCGAATTCTGGAGGCATTGCGTGTTGAATGGCAGAACCCAACGCCGCGCTTGTCCTCGACACCAGAGCGAAGAAATGGAATGGTCGGTTTTACAGTCACACTTCGTGCCACTGCGCCACGACTGGCCTCAACTGGACTAGACTTTATTTTAATCGGTTCACACAAAGTTAAAACCAGATCCACGCTTTATCCCGCCTTTAGCAGGATAGGCAGACGGAGCTTAGTGTTAAGATATTGCGTATAATGTGTGACTGATGTGCGAAATGAAAATATTATTAAATGAAATGAAAATATTATTAAATTATAATTCAATTCTCCAAGTGGGGATCGGACCCACACCAGTCGCGTTACAACCCCAACTTTGTGCCCCTGTGCCGTGACGGCCTTTAACAAAGAAGAGAAGAAAAGTGTCAGCGCTCTTTTTACGGAAATAGCATATAGGTAAAATATTTTAAATCCATACCTAAAGAATTTAAGCAACAGTGTAGACGTAGGTTCTTTTTTTCATTTCACGATGTTTAATCATATCTATATTTCGTGTAACGCAGTTACGCATAGATACCAATAAAGTAAACACATACTACTACACAAATACTACTAAAACCAAACGTTGCCGCCAATACCTACGACTCGATTTCGGAATGTTGCGGCGGTTTCCCTTTGTTAGGTTTATGTGTACGTGCGTCGTTCTTGACAAATTGTATTTTATTTTACAACGATCATTTTATTATTTATTTTGTTTGAAAAAAAATCTTTTTTATTTTTGGGTTTTTTTTTTATTATTGTAATAGGCTTTAATAGAGTAGTTAACACTGTGGTTTTATTTAAAGTGGTGCTGACCAAAAAACTCTGTATAATTGAGCATATTTAATATATCTAGTGATTTTTTTGTTAATAGATATCAATAGTTATTACAACACTTGCGAAGTATTGAAAAACTACCAACATTCTTATAGTTAATAAATTATATTTTCATCATAATGGTGGGAAAATAATCAAAATGTTTAAAATTACACTATAATACCAAATAGTATAACATTAAGTTTAATCAGCTTCACGGTATTATAAAAGATAACATAAGTTTAATTCATTAAATATATTTGGTACTTCCTTAACATGATTATTGAATGTATTTTTTATATATAAAGTCTGGAGAAAGTTCTCTTGAGAAATATATCTACTGTAAATGAATGCAACGTACTTGTCAATGATTAAAATGTATTGACATTACCTCGTCATCTAAACACAAAATAAACTTTTTTAAACTATGAACTCACAATCAGAATTTACTTTCCAAATACATATACTTTTTATTGTAGTAGACATGCCATTTGAGCTAGTCCCGACAAATATACCTACTTTATTATTTTTGTTAATGTCACCAACGTTGACGTTTAAAATAATAATTATAGTAGACTAAACAACTATTAATTGTACTCCTTTTTTCATCTTCACGCTGTATCCTTTTTTTTATTAAAACATATAATTATGTTATTTTTTCTGGTAAAACTTCTTTATACTCCATGATAAATACTATTGTATAAGTTGCATTAGGCTTTGAACAATTACCATGCTTAAAATAATTGAATTTCATACAGTAGTTATCGGTATTTTAAGTAATTTACATTTTTCAGTTTTTATTTTTTTTAAAGAAAACTATAATGAAATTTAGAATGAAACCCAAAAAAATATACCTTGAGACCCTAGGCTAATACCATGCAAAAAGTCATCAATTTCTGTCTGGTAGTTTTTGCGTGATTGACGAACAAATAAACCGACAGACAGACAGATAGACAGACGGACAGACAGACAGACAAGATTTCTGCTGAGTGGTTTTTTAGGTTCTATAATCGACATATAAACCGACCTGATTTTTATTTTTTTTATATCTTTCATGTACAGAATTGTCTTTTCTATTTCTTATTATATATAGAGATTATTATTTTTCAGCTTCAAGCTGTAACCTGTTGTGGGTGTCTTTCGCATCAACTATAAATGTGATTTGTGTTTGTGTTCTTCCTATTTGTACATTTAAAAATTTTGATGAATATACTAATAGCTAGTCGTAAGTTAACTATTTTATTCCAATCAACAGTACCTATGTTGTGGCACAGGGACACAATTAAATGATATTTTAATTTCTTCGCTCTGGTATCAATGCGAAAGGAGATGTTGAGTTTCGTCTTTCAAAATGTAATGCCTCGGAAATTCGGCGGAAGGTGGGAATCGGATTATTTTAACACCTCGTTCCCTCTACCTACCCTGCAATATGCGGAATACAACAAAGTGAAACTGAAAAAAAAATCAATACTAGAAATTTGAGTAATTTTGCCTGCCTGCCCAAGGCCGATATGGTGCAGTAGCCAGTGGCACATGTGTGTAACTAAAAACACAACGTTTGTAATTTCTTGAAAATTCGACGGGAAGTGGAGAAAGGAGTGTCTTAACACTAGGTTCCGTCTGCTTACCCTACGGATACAGTGTGAAGCAATTTTTTTAACCTACTTAAGTCACAATTAATTTTACACATCGTTCCAGTTTTGCTTATTTTGGACAATTTTTAATTAATTAAATTAAAATTTATTTGTTAGTGCTGGTATTAAAAACATATTGTTTTGTATTAAGATATTGTGTTACAAGTAGAATCCAAAGAAAAGGTACAAGCTTGTACAGCTTTCAAATCTTTTACATAGTCATCATATATTATTTAATTCTGTATCTAGTCATTGCTTTCTAAAAATAATTTACAAAGATACGCAAAAGATCTTATTTATCTTTTCTCTACAAAACATAATCAAAATATTCAAAAACAAGAACGTAGCTTTAAATTCAATATTCACTTGGAATGCCAACTGTTACTGTTTCCCTGACAGCAGCTGCAAGCGCTGAATATGTAATACATTATGCACTGTAGACCATAACATCGCTTGTGCATACAATAATATCCATTTTACTTATAATACAAAAAAATATATGTTATTAAACATTTTTAAAGTGTTATTCCACACTTAGGAAATAACACTTTAAAAATGTTTAATAACATATATTTTTGGTCGGTTTCCAGGAGGCGCGGGTTCGAGTCCCGCTACGTTCAAATTTTTATACGTTTTCTAAAATAAGTAAATATATGTTAATTTATAAAGGACAAGTTACTACAATTATAATTTTGTTAAAAGAAAAATATAACGGTAATGGTAAAAATGACATTAGTAATAAAAATAAATATCATAAAAGAGAAAAAAGAAAACATTAGGGACATTTTGTTGCGTTTCTGCGAAATCTAAGCAAAAAGTCTCTAAATGGATCTAAGGCGCATTCCAGATTTAATATTTTATAAAAGCGAGACATAGAGGAAATTTTACCAAAAATAGATCTCCGAAAAGGCACTTTGAGAAGGTTAGACGGCTTGCGTGTACTTCTTGGCACTTTAAAGCAGAATGATGTGAATGAATGATCAATTTGTTTTTGAGCTAAACTTATGTATATTGTTTTGAGAAATCTATTAAAAATTACATCTTGTGACAAACGTGCAATCATCGGACAATACAATAATATTAATATCGGTAAAAAATACGCAATATAATATATTTCTGGCAATTTATTACGTACATATGATATTTGGATTTTTTTGTATGGTAAATATCTCAAAATAATTGGAGATGACTTTAACCGTCACCTGTATCAGTTAGTCCATCGATCTACCAATCATCCTGGAAAATAATTTAGAAAGATTTTCATTATTTTAGGTCCAGTGAAAAGTTATCACAAACTTGGCCTAAAAGAATTGCGGCCTCGTCTACTGGCGTCGAAAATCTTATAAAAACGATACAATTTTGTGATGAAGTGCCACCCGATCTAGGTGATTATAGGAGAAATATTTTAATTAATTTATTGATATAGTCTATAAAGATTAAATTTAGTTGCCAAAGCCAGTCTTTACAGATAACCTAAAAACTGTTTTTTAAAGATTTCATTACTATATAGTTTTTTTATGAAGTGTATTGGTGGGAAGGCTTGCTCGTAGCGACCCCTGCCAGCCCTTACGAGGGCTGCAACGTTCCATCCGCCACGTGCACCTCGAGAGAACGCACTGTTAGGGCGTCCCCCCAAGGCGACGCGCACCAGTGCGTCCCCGCTGGTGTGTCAAGTGGCGACGAATGCGCGAACTCGAGGAGCTTTGGGAGGGTGTCAGGGCTGTCCTAGGTAGCGTTAGAGGGAATGAAAAATTAATAATATGTGGCGATTTGAACGGATGGGTCGGAACTGCGTGAAGCGGTTACGAGGGAGTGCTAGGTTAGTATGGTGACAAGAGAATAAATGAAGCTGGAAAGCTTATATTGGAATTTTGCAAGGAAAGGAATTTGTTTGTGGTAAACACTATGTTTGACCACAAACAAATTCACATGTATACATGGGAGCGAACGGAAGGGAAAAGTATGATTAATTTATTCCTAGTGGATCAGCGTATTCGAAGTCAAGTCATGGACACACGAGTGTTTAGGGGTTCTGATCTGAGAACAGATCACTATCTAGTCGTTGCTAGAATAAGGGGTCTGTTCGCAGGTTGGCGCAGCTACACGAGGTGTCCAGATTTGGAGTCGAATTACCGCATAAGAAGCTGGAAGCTTCAAGACCTACCGACTAGAAAGGAATATCAAGAAAGAGTTTCCAAAAAGCTAGACAGCAGTGAATCTGGAAATGGAAATATTGAAGTATGCTGGCAGAACCTTAGGGATTGTATGAAGGAAGCAGCGATAGGGGTATGTGGTAAAGGTAAAAGAGAAGGCAGAGAATGAAAGAGATGAAGAATTAACGAGCAACTTCAGGGAAAACACAAAGCTTTTCTGGCGAGAAGTTAGTGTTTCTCGAGGTTGCTCGCTAACCTGTAGAATGAAAGGGGTGCTTTCGAAGGACGGTGAAATTCTAACAAAACAACGACACGTTTTGCAGCGATGAGCGGAATTTTACAAGGAGATGTATGAATGTGATGACGCCTCAGTCTCAAGTAACAGCGAAACGCTGAGTCTTGATGTAGCTGATGGCGAAATCAGTGTAAAAGAAGTTGGGAGTGCAATACAAAATCTGAAATGTGGTAAGGCAGCGGGAGCAGATGGAGTTATTGGCGAGATGATCAAGTATGGTGGGCCACGCGTCTTGGACTTGTTCTTGTTTTTGTGCAATTTATGCTGAAAATCAGGGGAGATCCCAGACGATTGGCAAGGTGCGGTCATCGTGCCTTTGTATAAAGGCAAAGATTCACAGGTAGACTGCGCAAGCCATAGGGCTATCAGTTTGATAAGCTTAGGTAGTAAAGTTTATGCTAAAGTTTTAGCGAGGAGAATGCAAGAGAGATCTGAAAGGCTGTTGTGGGAGGCCCAAGGAGGCTTTAGACCTGGAAGAGGGTGTATGGATCAGATCTTTTCCC
>DWLH01002039.1:0-11477 GCA_018249795.1 Heliconius telesiphe telesiphe | reverse complement strand
ACTTGCTAAGAAAAATATTAATTTTGATAGAGCACAATTTTATAACAAATTACCCGCATCTGTGAAAAATGTAAACTCAGTTAACGAATTTTAATCTCAACTCTCAAAATATATTTTAGAGAATACCTATTTATACAGCGATTAAACAACTTGCAAATGTTAAAAACTAAGTTAAATATTTTATTTCGGGTACTTAAGACTTGTTCTCATGTCTCATGTAATTGAAACTGAACTTGTTCTCATGTAATTGAAATTGTATTTCTTATTGAGAATCAATTCTTTAAACATAATTCAGTTATTAATAAAGTTACCTTCTTAACTATATTGATATTAACTTAAACTATATGAATATATAAAATAACAAATGTATTCTATATTACCCGCGGAACTCAACGCCGCGCTTTGCCTCGACACTAGAGCGAAGGAAATATTAAATATTACATTTCTTCAAGTGGGAACGGAACCCACAACCTGCCACGATACAACACATTAAATACGAGACAATTACACCTAAATACTAATTACAAATGCAGCTGAGACCAAAATGATTGGTCAGTAAATAGAGGCTCGGTGCCCAACATCGCAGCGTAATAAGCCGGCGTAACGCAAATTACTCAGAACCTCCGTACGGACGGTATTAATTGATTTCCATTTGATGCACCTGGCTCCTTTGTTGTTTTACCATTTTAATTGTAGGCTTCATTCAGTTTTGGTGGAAAAATATAAGATTTTATTTCAAGTTAGGATGTGTATTGTTGAAGTGGTTGTACTGGCGCAGTGGTCATACTCTGAATGTAAACACGATGATTGAGGAATCGTTTCCTATCTGGGGAAAACGAATATTTTTTAATTATTTTCTTAGTTCAGTCTCGCCACTTAACATGTACCGGTAATAGAACGAGAAGTAGGAAGTATCTTAATTATTGGTGCCCTTTTCCTATCCTGTTATGAAAAATAAGACGTGACGCTGCTTTTCTTATGATAAGGAAAATTATATTTGTCAATGAGATATTAAGACATATATTACTAACAATTAATTAAAAATATAATACATTTAGAAAAATATAAAGCATTTCTTTCATTCAAAATAGAACATATAACAATCTATATACAACGCCAATTACATACGCACTCGTATAAATTATATGAATATACATATTTCACAGGGAATATTATGATAACTAGATAATAGAAATGCTTAAGTGGAATCAGGTCAAACGATTATAGCCAACGAGAACCCTTATATTATCATCAATAGAGCGAACAAACAAGTTTTCAGTCCCCTTCAGTGCATAAAAGGATAGGTAATATCTAAAGCAATTGACTGACTGTTTTATCTACTAGCTATAAAGTTTTTTACTCCTACGCCTCTTTGAGACCATTGAGGTCTCGGAGGAATATTTATATGAATGATGTCAGTAATTTAGCAACGGCTCATTGATGACCTTAATTCTAATTTTGCCAATTTAATTTCAAAATAAAAAAAATCCTGTAGACAGAGATTGATACTAAAAGCATATTTACAGATATCGTAGCGCTAGAAGCAACTGAGAGAACACGACATGGTTGTGACTTCAATCCACATTCAAAGGAGTGGTTTTATCTTTTTCTTTACATAGTACAAAATAACAAAATATTCAATTGAAGTACTTATGCTTTATTCTCTAAAGTTACGTAACGGATTTTGATGTAGTTTTAATTAAAATACAATCAAAATCAAGATTTATGCTTAAAATACATCCAATTAATGTCAAAATAAATCCGAAAATAAGTACTAAGTACTTGTAATGTTTGATATCTTTTAAATATTATATTTTTTTGCATATCTTCCAGAATAGGAAAATGGAAAACTAATTATAATTATTTTTAAACATTTTTAAAGTGTTATTCCCCACTTAGGAAAGAAAAATACTTATTTAGAAAACGTATAAAAATTTGAACGTAGCCGTAACTCGAACCCGCGCCTCCTGGAAATCAACCAGGCGCTCTGACCACTAAGCCATACGTTCTATCCAAGCTACGTCGAAATTTTTAAACGCTTGTTACAACTTATTTATGTTGTTAGTATCTCTGTAGGGAGATTTTTACAAATTTCCGCTACCCAAAGATAATTACTTAGAATTATCGTTTGGCAAGAGAGAATTAACCGACCTGGTCGGTTTCCAGGAGACGCGGATTATATATTTTTTTGCATATCTTCCAGAATAGGAAAATGGAAAACTAATTATAATTATTCCGGTTTCCAGGAGGCCCGGGTTCGAGTCCCGCTACGTTCAAATTTTTATACGTTTTCTAAATAAGTAATTATAATTAAATTATAAATTCAAAGTCAAATAATTTTATTCAAAATAAGAAGTTACATGCTTAATTTTTTGAACGTCAAATAATTTACTGCCAGTTTGCTAAAGATTCAATTTAACCTAAAATTATTAAGTCATAATGCTGTTAAAAAAAATCGTTAGTTTCTATTTAAAAATTAATCATTTTTCCCTAACAAAACGAATAAACAATTATTCATTTTCCTTTTGTTTCAAAAGCGTATTGACTAATAATTTAATGAACCTGCCAGACAACTTACGGTGTGTAATTAAACAGACCCTTCGCATGGTGCCATACAATATAGAGTAAATGCTTAATGAGATATGAGAGAACCCTTCCGTGCCGACATACATACATGCACACATTGCTTAAAGTTGCTATAACCTATACTTCTATACTGTTAATATAAAGCTGACGTTATCTTGAAAAATATGATTTCGTTACGAAAATGCAATTGTTATATGCACATATATGGTGACAAATTTGATTTATAAAAGTTAAGGAAATAGATTTTAGATAAACACCTACCAAACATACTTTGAGATATTTTTTTTTCCTTAATTCCAAATTCTGGAGGCATTGCTTGTTAAATGGTGGAACTAAACGCTATGTTTTTTCTCGAAACCAGAGCGAATTAATGAAAATATTAAATATTTGATCTCGAGTGGGAATGGAACCCGCTATTAGTCACGTTCACAGTCACACACTGGTGTCCCTGCGCCACTTGCGCCGCGACGGGCCTCAAAACAAAATTCTGTGTCCCAACATATATATATCTGGTCACTGAATCAAGCCCTGAGTGTGGAAAAATTAAAAGCAGGCATCTTCGATGGTCCTATAAAAGACATTCTATTTGTTATCCCTATAAGGTGTGTTTTGTTCTAGTAATCAATTTTTTTGGGTTTTACAAAGCACCAGATAATTAAGAATAATTTGCTAAAACGCTTCATATTTTTCACCCAATAGGAGGACTGACTGATTGTATTTTGTACATCGTTATTCAGACAGATTTTCGGATCATCTGGGAGAAAATAAGGGTGAGGATCAAGGAGAATGGTTCCACTACGACATCAGGATCATAGAAGAAAGATATGACGGTCAATAAGACCACATGTTGGCAAACTACTAATATACTTTAATGAGGGATTATCCTGAGCAAAATCATGACAGGAAAGCTTACAGAAAAAGTATTTTAATATATTTTTTCTTTCGATGAATATAATAACATGTAAAAGGATCTTTTTTTATTTTTTAAAAATATTTTGTTCGTTTTATTTAGGTATCCACACAAAAGTTCAAATGAAAAAAATGTTTAAAAATATTAAAAAAATAGTATTCTCTCTTGCCAAACGATAATTCTTAGTAATTATCTTTGGGTAGCGGAAATTTGTAAAAATCTCCCTACAGAGATACTAACAACGTAAATGAGTTGTAACAAGCGTATAAGAATTTCGACGTAGCTTGATGAGAACGTATGGCTTAGTGGTCAGAGCGCCTGGTCGGTTTCCAGGAGGCGCGGGTTCGAGTTACGGCTACGTTCAAATTTTTATACGTTTTCTAAATAAGTATTTTTCTTTCCTAAGTGTGGAATAACACTTTAAAAATGTATAAAAATATTTAAAAAATTGTATTCTCTCTTGCCAAACGATAATTCTTAGTAATTATCTTTGGGTAGCGGAAATAAGTTTATATTGCTGAAAATATTATTTTTCTTTAATCACTTTAATTAAATTTACAAGTAAATTTGCAAACTTGCTTGTAAAATTTATTTAAGTGATAGCGTACCAAAATTTGTTGTAATATAAGAGAATTGTTAGTAGTTATGGCAATTTATGTTGAAGTCATTAAGCATTAGCTTCGTAATGCCTCGTAAACTGATTTAATTATGTAAAACAAGATCATATTGTTAATTTTAAGAATATTCTTATATATTAATATATTTTCATTAGAAATTTATTTCAAGTCCACTCAGGTCCTAACTCGATTCCAATGTCTTGAATTCGAACGGAATGTTTGTGAAACACGATTCTCTCTGCTCACTGGTTTTTTTTGTCCATCATCCATCGATTAAAAAGCGTAAAGCTGCTTTTTTTATCAGATTCAGAAAATCGTATAGATTATGAATTTGATCCTTATTTTATAATTCCGTTGCTTGCAAACATATATAAAACTAAAAGGCGCGCGCGTCTTCGCCCGCTTATTTGCACCCTTAGGAACGAATTCTAAAAATCACGAAACACGTGTTCAATAAAATATTTTTAACAGTCTGAATTGAAATTTTTATGAAAATCGGTGGCGATTTAAAGATTTTTCCATATAAACTTTCAACCCCTATTTCATCCCTTCAGGGTTAAAATTTTTCATAATCCCTTCTTAGTGGATGTCCAGATTATGAAAATAAATATCTGTCCAAATTTCACGTTTCTCCGCACGGTGGTTACGGCTGTGCGTGCGTCTTACCTCAGTCAGTCAGGTACATGTCCTTTTATATATATATAGATAGATTATATATATTGATAACAATAAGAAATACTAATAACTATAACAGTACTTTACAAGCAACAATATTCAAAAAATAACTACAATACCAAAGTAAATACCGCTTGGAAAATTGAAAACACCAATCCCGTTAGTGAGAATCAACAATGAAAAAAATTTTTATCGATGAATAGTAAATATTTGTATATGGTTCTTTAAATACGGTCAAATCCAGTAATACTACAAAAGCAGTACAGTCGGTCTTCAATCAAATTAATTGGCCTACTCAGATAATTACAGTACATTTAATGGTTTCGGTTATATAGTTGCACCTGAGCACGTTTCCATATCTGGATTGTTTAATATGCTTTTATTATAATGAAACTTTATGTTTATTTTGGCATCGTTGAAAGATTGGGGGTTTAGGGTTTTGTGAATATGAATATAATTAATCTAGGTATGTATATATATTTTGTTTGGAGACCATTGTAGTATAATTGATGGCGTTTGATTGTAAATATGATTGCAGTGGATTCTGTCACGATTTTTTTTCGGAAAGTCAGTAATTGGTTTTAGTTAAAAATTGCACTCACATGTTATTTTATATGAATCCAACATCATTTAAAAAAAAATCGCATAGGGAATTGCAAAAAGAATGGTTGCTGCCTCTCAATCTGCCGCAATTCCAGGGTTGTCTGGTTGAATCTGGTCACATGAGTGCAAATTATCAACATTAAATAGGTTTATAATTTGCACGTATGTGTTTTTAAGTGAATTATATATCAAATTAAAGCTTATTCTTTTCACAACACTATACCTCATGGTTGCCTGTAAAATAATTGCAGCATGTAAAGGTTGCTATCATTTGAAATATGTTTTACCTATTCCGGCTTATTATGAGAATAGAATACGAAATGAACAATCTAATAAATAAATTAAAATTAAATTAGCTTCACGCTGTATCCCCCACGCAGCAGGGTAGGCAGAGGGAACCTAGTGTTAAGACACTCCGTTCCCCACTTTCTGCCGAATTTTGGTGGCATTGCGTGTTGAGTGGCAGAACTCAACGCCGCGCTTTGCCTCGACACCAGAGCGAAGAAATGGAAATATAAATGTAAGTAAATATTTCATCTCCTCGAGTGGGGATCGAACCCACAACCAGTCGATTTTACAGTCACACCCTGTGCCACTGCGCCACGACTGGCCTCGAACTAATAATTAATGTTTATTCTAATTGTGCATCTGTTAAATGATGATATTAATCATTTTAAGTATATACAGAAAAATATTTAAAGATGAAAACATCCTTGTTTTTCAAGCCAATCTGTTTTCTAAATACTAATACTCATGTAAATTATAACTTTAAAACGACTAAATTACTTAATTTGATAAATATTTACAGATATCGGCTATTAAATTATTAATTACATCACTATTCCTTATTATAAGAAAATTATTGTGGGTATTTTTTTATTAATTAAGAAAATATGTTTTATATTTACAAAATTGTTATGGAAAATTACATTTCAATAAATTCTCTCTCTCTCTCTCCCTTCGTCCTCTGCTCATTTGCTCTGACAAATTTTAAAAATTTGCTTGAATTTTCTTTTCCAAACAAATTTTTCAACCCAAAAAAAAAGTCATAATTCTTGACCTTAATTAGGTTTGTCTGTAAGAATTTTCCATTTAAAGCGGTAATTTCTACCATTAAGAGACGAGGAAACCCTGTATTAAAATAGAACTGGAGATATTGCGCGATGAGTGCCAAAATTCAATGCCGTTTTGCGTCTTGTTATCAGAACAAAGAAATTAAAATTTTAAATAAATAATTCCCTCAAGTATTAATCGAACGCACAACCATCGTTTACAAGCAAACATTGTACTACTACAACAAAAATCACATCAATAATTAAGTATACTTGTAAACAGTTTGCCATTTACAACAATAGTTTCTACTAATATACATAAATGCTTTCTAAAATGTTTAAATACCAAAGGCTAAACTAGCACGAAGGCACGCGACGCACGTCTCTAACTTACAAAGTTTGGTAATAAAACATCGTTGTTCTAATATTGCTATATAATGTTCGTCGCGCTAATTTATGCCGTTGCTAAGTCATAAGGTAGGACAAGGCGGTCGGTGATGTAAAAAATCTGGATGAATTTATTATATATTTTTAACTAGCTTGTAGTGTTCCATTGTTGTGGAAAGGCATCTCTCCATTTTCGTCCACCCTTTGTTCATTTGAGGGTAGCCGTGGTTGCGCAGTAGAAGCGTGCGCGTGACAGGTTGTGGGATAGTTTCAGACTCGAGCTAACAATGCATAGCGTACAAGTAAAGTGAGTAACGGAAGTGAGTGAGAACGGAGTGTCTTAGCACAAGCTTCTTAGATTCTCTCTGCCTATCTTGTTCTGCACGTGATACAACGAGACACTAAAAAAAATATAAAAATTTCTTCACTTAAGCTTTTTTTTTTAATGGAAAAGACAAGGCAAACGAGCGTTCAGGTCACCTGATGGTAAGTGATCACCGCCGCCCACGACCCCGTGCAACGCCAGAGGAGCTATAGGTGCGTTGCCGGCCTTAAAGTTAGTCATATAAATGTAAATATGTATTTTATAAGCGCGATAGATACTAGTTACCAGTACAGAATTAAAATTAGACTGCGCAGATATCATTTAAGGATTTTCCTTACTTTTGAATATTTTCTTTCCAGGTGAACAATGCGCAAGACTTCAGAAAACCTAATTTCAGGGCGGTCACGACTTGTTGGTCGTACTGTACTTCTACGCTCGCCAGTGGTTTTCGTGTTAATGCTGTAGGCATAGCACAGTACGTACTACGTATTCAATAAAATCATTAAAAACGAGTGTGGTTAACTTACAATAACTTAAAATTTTATTTTTATTAGAATTTTTTTTTTTAAAAGTAAAGCCAAAGTATATATTATAACAAAGTATAAAAAATTATATTTAAATTTATATTTAATAAATCAAAATAGTTTCACGAGCAGAAACGAGCACTTTTCCACCATATGTTTTGTTGCACGTCTAGTTAGTTATAATACCGTTTAGCTAATTTAAATCTTTCTGCTTTTCTGTTCCGCCTTACCGGATTTAAATATAAACTGTTGTTCTGTCCTTTAACGATTTCCTATAAACTGTTCTTCGCTTACTTTATTATGTTGTGCTTTCTTCTTCTGTATAATTTAATAAACTTTAATAGTAATAGACTTTTGTGGACTTATTATTTCTATTCCATAGTTGCTAGTAAGTAGGTACTAAGCCTTACTTACCACTTATAAAACTATACGACACAATAAAACAAAATCTTGAAAAATATATTCACTTCAGAATTTGAATGCGTTTGCCGTGGGTTCGATTTCAGGCGAGGTAATGATGATAATACCTTTTTAAGTGTTTACATTTTACTTATTGTAATATAACTTACAGAAGATAGTCTAGTTCAAAGAACACACTAAATTGATTTTATTCATACAATAATAAACAAAAATATGCAATTTCAAACGGCGTAAGAAAAATCACTGAAAACATAGCTTTAATAAAATTTTATTTAACTTTTAGTAATAGTTTTTTAATAATAGTACATCCAGTAACTCTATACTCACGATTGAAGACTGCCAAGTAGAGGAGAAACTTGGCGATTTATTATCATACTCCTTTCTTAAAGTTTTATCTCAAACGTTAGGCGGCGTAAGCTGACACGTCGTACGCGGATGTTTTAAACTATTATTATTTACTTAGTTTAAATCGGAAATTAAGACCTTGATATAAATAAATAAATGTAAGAGGCCAGTCGTGGCGCAGGGGGACAAGCGTGTGACTGTGAACGCGATAGGTTGTTGGTTCGATTCCTACACGAGGAAATGAAATATTTAATATTTTCGTTTAGTCATTCTGATAACGAAGCAAACCGCAGTTTTTAACTTCGGAAAGTGGGGAACGGAAAAGTCCTAATGGGAACGGAGTGCCTTAACACTAGGTTCCACGTTTTCTCTGCCTACCCTGGTTCTTTACGGCGTAAAGATAAAAAAATATATATAAATTGCAACTAGTGGCGCGTGTGTGCAATATGTGGCTGTACAGGATGATAGTGAGTTCCATAACCATACATAAGCGATATTTTTAAAAATGGGATCACTGATCCGCATTAGTGAATAAGTGATCCCCTTTTTTAAATTAATTATTTTTTTTGTATTAAAAAAAAAAATAGTGATTTCATTTCACTACTTGGACATAATCTTAGAAAAAAAAAGATAAAGCCATTGGTATATATCTAACAAAATTTATTTATTCTATCAGCCAGATGCAGAAGATGAGGGAAGAAGAAATGAGATGTAATTTCACAACGTGACATCACGTGACTAATGTGACACTTTAAACGGTGCCTGGGACTTAAGTTCATTTAAAATGACCTTAATATCGTTTTTGAAAAACGGTTCAGATTAATTTGTCTAAAGACTGACGACCGAAAAAAAGAGAAAAATAGAGAGATTTAAAGATCCCTATACTATTTATTATTTGTTTTTTTTTTAAGTAGAATAGGCAGAAGGAACTTGGGAATCTAGCGTTAGGCCAATCCGTTCCCATTAAACCACTTCCGTTCCCACTGCATGTACGGGTACACTGTACGTACATAAATATGTATATTGATCCCCACATTTTATATTACCCTTATATAATTCAAGTGTCAAACATGACGATGACGTCATCAGAGGCAAATCGCGAGCTGATTGGCTATTATGCAAATACACGTCCCGTCGTCTGCGCTTTACACCAGTAATAAAATGCCAAACCGCTTTGACAGGGGTTGGTTGGATAAATTAATTTCGTTTATTTTTCAATTGTTATTTTATTATTTTTTAAGAAAAAAGTGGGGAATGGAGTGTCTTAACACTAGGTTCCCTCTGCCTACTCTGCAGTGTACGGGATTCAGTGTGAATCTGATTTGATTTTTTTTTATTTTAATTTTAAGAAACATGATCAATTATTATGGTACAGCAACTACAAACTATTACCGCGATAGATGTTGGGTTTGATTTGATCGAGAAAATCGGCGTATGATGTTAAAATGTATTATTTTCAAATTTTATATATAATAATTTAGTTATTATAATTATTTTTATAGGGTTACAATAAATATTATATTTGATAATTAATAAATTTCAACGTAAAAATAAAAAAAAATCATCTTCATCTATTGTTAAGACACTCCGTTCCCCACTTTCTGCCGATATTTTCGAGGGACTAAACGTTGAATGGCGGAAATCAACGCCGGACTTTCGCCTTGGTGTCAGGCCGAAGAAATGAAAATATTAATAAATATTAATTCATTTCACTGAGTGCGGATCAAACCTACAACCATCGCGTTACAGTCACACCCTTGTGCTCCTGCGCCACTAAAATATCTTTATATCTTCCAAGGATTATAATATAAAGAATTTATTAAATTTATACCTTCCAATGAATAATATAACCTAGCGAGTGTTATAAATTTATATTCTTTTCCCAATACAAAAACGTTCTAAGCGCTATATGATCCTGAAAATTGCTTTTTTCAATGACAATATAGAAAACAAAAAATCGAAGGTAGCTTGATAGGTGACTCGAATAAAGGGGTACATTTATCACGTCGGACCGTACTTAAAAACTTCCCTTCTGAATGGTCAAGGGGCAGAAACGAGGTGTTACATGTAACTTGTATCACTTGACGCTTTTCTTAAATTCCATATATAGAGACAATTTCTGGAAATAAAAATTTTAGGACGGAATATTTGGTGTTGGCTACAGCGTTGAGTTCCGCCACTCAACTTGCAATGTTTTGAATTTGAGCGGAACAGGTAGAACAGAGTATATAGACTCTAGGTTCCCTCTACCTACCCTGCTAAGAAGGAAGAATCGTGAAGCTGCCTTTTGCTTTTAAATCAAATCAGCTTCACGCTGTATCCCGCACACAGCAGGGTAGGCAGAGGGAACCTGGTGTAAGACTCTCCATTCCCCACTTTCTGCCAAATTCTGGAGGCATTGCGTGTTAAGTGGCAGAACTCAACGCCGCATTTGCTTTTCATGTAAATCAAATCAGCTTCACGCTGTATCCCCCACACTGCAGGGTAGGCAGAGGGAACCTAGTGTTAAGACACTCCGTTCCCCACTTTCTGCCCAATTCTGGAGGCATTGCGTGCTTAGTGGCATAACTCAACGCCGCATTTGCTTTTCATGTGATATTTTAATATGGCATACTCAAACATTTTCATGCAAATATAACATATTTGGTGGTGAGTATTGAAGTATGTATGTATATTGATTTATGGAATGCTTTTTCACAATTTTTCCTTCTGCTAAGACAAAATGTAGCTGAAATATCGACATCAACATCCACTCACCGTCTGTAATTTTGCAAGAAGTGAAGACCGTAGTAGCTTATTAGATCAATAAAAAATAATACATTTATTTTTACTGTCTTCATATCTATATATGTTTTTGTATAGTTAAAAATCGTTATGTAATTTTTTATATTTACAAACACATCATAAACATGAGGCCGGTCGTGGCGCAGTGGCACAGGGTGTGACTGTAAAATCGACTGGTTGTGGGTTCGATCCCCACTCGAGGAGATGAAATATTTACTTAAATTTATATTTCCATTTCTTCGCTCTGGT
>DWLH01002038.1:0-11477 GCA_018249795.1 Heliconius telesiphe telesiphe | reverse complement strand
GACCTTGCGTGTTGAGTGGCAGAAGTCAACGCCGCGCTTTGCCTCGATACCAGAGCGAAAAAATAGAAATATAAATTCAAGTAAATATTTCATCTCTTGTCTTTCATATATTGTCTCGGTTGTGGGTGCACCAGCCGGTTTTACAATCACACTTTGTGCCCCAGCGCCACGACTGGCCTTAAGTTATATTATTAATAGTGAAATGACAATTTAACAGTAACTGAATATTGCTTTGTGCAATTGATTGATACCGGAAGTTAAATCAAATCTAAATTTAGCTAATTGACTGTAGGGATGCGGAAAAAGGTTTTCTTTGCCATTTATTTCGCTTTGTGTTTTGCTCCGTAGCTTTGATGCTTGGAGATAAATTGGAAGACTTAAAGAGCTGAATAAAACCATTGTGGGGTGTTGGAATAATACACTTTTATCTGAGAAGAATGATCTGAATAATAATAAAAATTATATAAACGATAAACAACCCCTAATGGAAGATCTAATTGCACAGCCTACTAGTATTTAATTCCCATATTAAAGGTTCAATTCCCACTCGGGGGAAATTAATTATTTCCATACAACATAAAACTAAAAAATATATTGCTTTCATTGTGTTTCTAAATGGAAAAAAAACGGAGAACGAAGTTGTTTAACTTAAAATAAATTAATTTTAAAATAATACGTGACAATAATGTTCATAAAATATGTTCTCCAATTTATTATATACTTAAATATTTATTAATTACTTACATAATACTACGATATTATACAATATTTAAACTGTCGCTTCGCCTACATAGTCAAATGGAGATAAATAAGAGTTTTGTATAACATTTTCTGATTGCCTAAGAATTAACATCAAAATAATATATAATATCCCATTCAAACATATTTTTTCAATTCGAACTAGTACTTCCGGAGATAAGCGCATTCAAGCATACAAACTCTTCAGCTAATACTATTAAAAAAAAATCAGCTTCACGCTGTATCCCGCACACAGCAGGGTAGACAGAGGGAACCTAGTTTTAAGACACTCCCTTCCCCATTTTCTGCCGAATTCTGGAGGCACTGCGTGTTGAGTGTCAGAACTCAACGCCGGGCTTAGCCTCATCACCAGAGCGAAGAAATGGAAATATAAATTTAAGTAAATATTTCATCTCCTCGAGTGGGGATCGAACCCACAACCAGTTGATTTTACAGTCACACTTCGTACCGCTGCGCCACGACTGGCCTCATATAATACTATTATAGAAATATATAAGTCTATAACAACAATCCGTGTAGCATATCAGCTTATATCATAGCAATTTACATCTATCATAGAACCCACGTCAACCAAATATAAACATAAAACAGAACTACACAACCAAAAACGGAAATATAAATTTAATTCGCAAGTACCACTTAGTGCTAACCGACGATATTCAACTCGGTATATTCAAAGCAGATGGGATAACAGGCAGGCGTGAGGGAGTTCAATACAACATGACGTTGACGCAAATACGATAAGCGGGAGGCAAATGCGTACGTCGATAGCGTTCCCTCCTTCTCTGAGTAGGGTAAAACCAGGATAGGTGCCCCACCCTTTGAAAACATCTTCTAGTTTCATAAATATAAATAGCAATATAATATAATATGTATATGAGTAATTTAATGAATTATTATTGCTTTTATTGACTTACCAATGACAGAGGATTTTGCAAAATTCAGCTTTTTGTAACCTGTGTTTTGGAGATGCCTTCCTATATGGATAGTTGCCCCACTGTAAAAATACTAAGAAGGATAGCCGCAGTGGCATAAAATCCAACAATTAAAACAAAAAAGCAATTGGTCTCATACATTTTTTATGAGACCAATTGCTCTCAAGTAAAATAGATCGAATAATTCAAAATATTTTGCATTTTTTTAAATCTCATCGTTATAATGTTATGAAAAAAAATTAAGAATTATGTTAGAATATAATTCTTATACTGTCTTTTTATTGGTTTATTAAGGTTTAGATTAAACTCTTTGACGATTGGTTTAGATTAAACTCTTTGACGAGGCTTTTTCTATAAGGAAATATACAAAGCCTTAGGGGCTTCTATCTTTTTTAAAATTCGAAGCCACTCTCTCTTTAGCTTGGGATCTTTCTAAATTTTCAGAAAAAAAAATACAAAAATGTGACTGTCTTCTAAATGTGCTCTTACTACTCCAATCTACCAACGTGATTAAAATAAAATTTAAGCCAATGCTACTTATAAAGCTATGAATATTTATATTTAAAATTTCAAGTGTTTTTATTTAACATCCACTGAAAACATATTCTGTCATAAAAACTAAGAAAAATACGTAGCGTAATACTTAAAAAACGTATTTGTAATTTTTACTTTCGTAAATAGTATTTTTAGAAAGTTGGACGCCTAACCCATTGGAGCATTTATCCTGGTTTTACCCTATGAATAGATACTGGTAAATAGGTACTGGTAAGTGTATAGCTTAGGTATTTAATAAAGGTATAATGTGAAAAATAATGATAATATGTATGTTTTTTAATTAAATTAGATTAGATTTAGATTTTACAATCGCTTGTTTAATGTTATTTTGTTTTATTAGAAACGCTGTGGTTGTATGCTCGATTTCCACTCGCAAAAATCATTAATTATTTAGTTCCGCGCTCTTTGTGAGACAGCACTGCGTTAAGTTGCGCCACTCATCAAACAATGTGTCAAATATTTAAAATTATGTTTATTTTCTTGTTGTGGTAAGGCAAAGCTTTAAGCTGAGTTACGGACCACTATGACTCGAGTTCGAGCTAAAACTGGAAAACAGTGTTTATATAACAGTGTCTCTCTGTATTTACTGCTATAAGGAATAATGAGATGAAGATAAGCATTAAAAATTATAAGAAATTAATAATCTATATATTTTGTGAGTTACCCTGTCCTACAAACAAACCTTTCGTATAAAAACCCTCACCTCACAAAAAATAATTGTTCACTTCCAACAAGTAGTTCCCGAAATTAGAGTGTTCAACCAAACAAATTCTTAATGATTTATAATATTAGCTCTATTAGTATAAATATAATTCCCCGGATGGAGATCGAACTCACAACTACTGCGTATACATTCAGTGTCTAAATCGTTTATAGTAAGAGAATATAAAAAAACGCAAGTATTCCCTAAAACATGTAAGCATTGAATAAAATAGAAATAAACAACACGACATCCCTGAAACCCGATTTTCATTGAACCTCAGTATAAATCACCATTCGACAAACGCCACCTTGATGAAGTACCGTCGTAAAATGTTACTTGAGTACGTATGTTTTTGCGAAATGTAGCGTAACTTAAGCTTAATTTAATTATTTATTTGTTTAAAAAATATATATGTACCAAAAAAACGTTAAAACCATAATTATTAGTTTGGTATTAAAATTTAGTTATAATTATATTCAATATATTTTAAGCATGTCCGTTGTTACGCAGGGGCACAAAGGCGTGACTGTAAGTGAAGGTTGTGGATTTAATTTCCAACGGGGGAATGATATATCTATATTTTAACATACAACTTTTTTTCGCTCTGGTGACTAGGAAAACGTTGAGTTCCGCCACTCAACACGCAATGCTTCTTGCCTCTGCGGAAAGTGGGAAACAAAAGTGTGTTAATAGGAACCGAGTGTCTCCTAAGATTTGATACTCAGGTTCCCCCTCTTGCTTACCCATGGTGTGGGATACAGCGTGAAGTACTAAAAAAGAGGTTAAGTGCAAGTCGGACTCGCTAACCGAGGCTTCCGTATCAATTTCGGATGGTAAGTCAACGGGAAGTTTGCGGGAATATGCACTCATTTTGTATGAAACGAACTAAAAATATAAATTTGTAGTGTTTTTTTTATGAAATATCTATAAATTTGAAGACGTTACTTCATACCAAATTTGGAGATTCTGAGTTCACGGGAAGTAAGTACCCTGTAGGTTTCATTTGCGAGTTGGCTTAGAAGTTTAATTTTTTTACAGCTACATGTAGTAGTACATCTTGATACCTATAGGCGTTCCTGAGAAAAAGGGTCTTGACAAGACGAGATAAGGGTTTAGTTTTTTCTTTCGAGGTACAGAATCTAAAAAATATTTAAAGCGTATCTATTATCTACAAAATAAGTTTTTTTTTATGAAAAAGAACAAGGCAAAGGAGCGTTCGGGTCACCTGCTGGTAAGTGATTACCGCCGCCCAGGTGCCCGCTACAGGTGCGTTGCCGGCCTTTAAGATGGAGATGTCATATTGACCTGGAAACACTGCCGCAGGTAGGCCATTCCACAGTTCAGTGGCACGTGGAAGGAAGTTCCTACGAAACCGCACAGTAGTGGATTGGATCAACTGAATGGATTGGACAGATGGTGTGGATGATATTTTACCTTGTGACGTACTGTGCGGTTAGAAAATTCGGCGGCAGGTAACATGTCAAACAGTTCTTCAGAACAATCTACATGATAAATGCGGTAGAGGACGCACAGCGAGGAGACATCTCTACGCAAAGACAAAGTGTCAAGCCTTTCACAGATCATTGGGTCCCCGCTCCCCAATAATTTGAATGGCTCTACGTTGTATGCGATCAAATGGTTCAAGCTGATATTGGGGTGCACCAGCCCAGAGATGAGAACAGTACTCCATATGAGGCCGAATCTGGGCCCTATATAAGGCCAATCGGTGTTTTGGCGGGAAGTACCGTCTTGCTCTGTTGATGACCCCCAGTTTCTTCGAGGCCAACTTGGCTTTGCTTTTCAGATGATCGTGATACTGACAGTCACTCGAAACATTAAGACCTAATATACTGATACTGGGCGCAGCTATAAGGGGAGTGTTTTGAAAGACCGACGATACGATAAATGGGATTTTTATTCCATTCTCTACTTTTCAACCACGAAGAGATAGATAGATCTTAACCTGATCTATGAAAAACTACGAAAAAATGGGATTATCCATTGTACCTATGTACCGCATTAAAGACTTAAAGGCGGCAAAATTTATATTCGGTGATTAGTGTAAATATAAATAACAGAAAAGTGAAGACAATGTTTACTTCAAAGTCCTTTATTTTCAGGTAACCATCACTACGGCTTAGGTCAACTTTGCAAATATGATTTGCCTTGACATATAAATAGATATTATGGCCGCCATGGCTCAGTCTAAAAATTAGGCAGAACATAGGGCCTTAAACACTGCCTATCTTGACATGTGGGAAAAGCTTGAAGCTGTTTTTAAGTATTCAAAAGGAATAAACGCAACCCTATGTTGGTCATCTGTCCGTCTGTCAAGGCAATTTTTCTTGGGCTTTTGTGTGTGTTGGGCGTTTGTATCACGCGGAGGCATCACGTCAAGAAACGGATCGGTCTAGGGTCCTGTGGACTTACAGTTATGAAATTTAACAGGAAGTGAGAACAAATAGTAATTAGATTTTTAAACAAAAAACGGATTCCAACGGATCCTGTAATCAGAACCGATCCATGTTCTCTTTAAACTATCCTTGTATGTATCCTTTCCAATAAAAATAATCATTGAAATCGGTTGGCGTGATATTGAGTTTTTAGTCCATTTGCTGCGACCATACTTAAACACAAAACAAAACAAATTTAAGTCCTATGTGATTTTCTAATTGATAACGTTATCAGAAATGGATCAAAAGAAAACGGGACCACATAGGAAGCACCAGCTTACGAATAAAAAAGAATAATTCAAAGCGGTTCTCCTAGTCAAAAGTAAAAGTAAAAATTTAATGGTACATAAAAAATCATTAATAACTTACAATTGTAATTAATTTCATACAAAATTAATGCATTCGCCCGCAAACTTAAGTTTATCAACTTGTATAAGTTTTAGTTCCCGTTGACCTACAATCAAATTAGTACTGCATCCTCAGTAAGCGAGTCCGACTTGCACTTGTCGGTTTTTCTTATGTAAATTGAATTCTGCACAGAATTTATGATTGCTGGTCTAACGTCCATTTTCAACACTTTGTAATTTCGAAGCAACCTATTTCAAGGTATAGTCCACGAGCTATAAATTGCGGTTAACTTACACTTCTGTTTCAAATTCTCAGACTGTAATATTATTTGCTCGGCAACTTGGAATCACGTTCTGATCTCACAGAACAATTGTGGTAAAGTAAGTCAATTTGTTTCTTTAAAATATTTTTTACAATTAATTTACATGTAAATATTATTTATATATGGCTTTTGAGGAAAAATATTTGTGAAGTTGTAGAGATTGTATTATGGATAGAGCAAAAAAATCTAAATGTAGAATATAAAACCTATACTATGACAGGTTTTAAGAAAAAAAAATAGTTTTTGCCTGTGTAATTGGTTTTCATTTCTTGTCTCAAGTCCACAAAGAAAAGTGCAGCATCGAAATCCGCCACTCAACACGTAATGCCTCCAAAATTGAGCGGAAAGTGGAGAATTACAGTGTCTTTACGGAAACGAAGTGTGTTAACACAAAATTTTCCCAGGTTGCCTTGGCCTAGAGTGAAGCTTAAAAAAAATACTGATATTCGTTGCGCTGTGGAAACAAAAGCTAAGTTCAGCTTCATGTTGTATTACTCATGGTCAACTCAACTTATTGTCAAAACACTTCTTGCCTTTACGCTCGATCCGAGATTGCATGTTGATGGGATCAACTACGCGCTTTGTCTTACCAGAACATGAAAATGAAAATAATTTATTCCCCTGAGTGAGGATTGACTGCCACATTTACAGTCACTGTCTTACTGCGCCACGATTTTTGTTATCTTTCAAATATTCAAATCAGCTGTATCCAGAAAACAGTGGTAGGCAGAGGGAACCTAGTGTTAAGAGTTAAGACACTCAGTTCTTCACTTTCCGTCGAAATTTTCAAGTGGGGATCGAACCTACAATTGTCACGTTTACATACTTGTGCACCTGCGCCATAACGGCCACCAAATTTTCTTAATTTTCATTTACATTTAAATTTACGTACGATACAAATGGAAATGAAATAAACGTCTGTATCATATTCCTTGGAGCGGTTAAGGATCGTTTCCAGTTCCAAACGACGCCAGTTATAAATCACGTGATCGACACTCAGGCTTGTCGCCTTTACCTCAAGTCAAGCACCGATATAATGTTATTGGGTATAATGTTATATAATGTTATATAATATTACTTAACTATGATATATGTTATTACTTTTAATCTTGTTTATTGCCACTCGGGCGAGTTTAATATATTTTTAACTGGCTGTTTAATATGTATCGACATATGTATATTTTAAATATTTTTTATTCTACACTTAAGAAAGAAATATTTTCTTTTCTATTTCTCTTCATTCTAGATACGTATAAATTGAATATTGAACGTTGCGGGATTTAAGCCCGCGCCAACCGGGTCGGGCAACCATAGACGGTTTCCAAGTAGTATGGTTGTCCACAAATATCATCTTCTTCTTCTTCCTTGTCTTTTCCCTTTATTTGGGATCGGCTCGTATTCCGGCGCCAAATCACACGAACTTGGGTGGTCTCTATATCTAATATTGCCCGCGCCACATCTTTGGTGACTGTTGTCTACCACGTGGCCTGTGATCTTCCTCTACTCTTTTTTGAGTCCGGGATAGCCAGGGCAATTGTCACGACATTACATGTGTTTTTTCTCATCACATGCCCGTAATGTATTAGTTTCATACTTTATCAAGTCTAGTGACTGCCGCTGCCCAGCGTAGCATTTTCATTTTGTTTGTGTGCATTTTTGGTTCATTTATGACGGCCCCACATTCTGTACCATACAGCACAGCTGGTCTTACTGCTCTTTTGTACACTTTACCTTTAATTGGCATCTTCGGGTCATATAATACTCCGGAGAGCATTCTTCATTTTTGCCAGGCAGTCCTTCCCCACTTAGCACTGACCGCAGATGTCTCTTGTCGTTGCTTCGATGCTTAGGGAGTTGGCAGGTAGTAGATGATCGGAGTATTTGCAATGTAGATATTCAGTTCTGCTTCTACTAATGCGTAGGCCATTTTCATTAGTAGCAGCAGAAGGGCATGTTTTTTAAGATAGTTCATGGATAGATTAAACAAGAGCAGGCTTAGCGCCGAGCCCTGATGTAATCCAATTTTAACTTCAAATGGTTCATTAGTTCCAGCCAAACATCTTACCTATGTTCTAATACTCTCATATGTGTCTCTTACAAGGAAGATGTAGTATTCTGGTATTCCTTGCGCCCTCATAGATTGCCAAACTATCCTGCATGTTATTTTATCAAATAGCTTCTCAAGGTCTATTTCGTAAAGATCTACCACGTGTAGATCTTCTTTGCTAGCCCTGTGTTCCTCCATAAGGACTCTTAAAATTAAACATTAAATTAAGATGCGCTCCCCAATGTTTATGTTGTGAAATGTCAACTTGATACCTCTATAATTTTCACATTCGCTTACATCTCCCTTGATCTTATAGAATGGTACAACAAAGCTACGTCACCAGCATTGCTTGGATATTGCTGCTGATTAAGATAGCATTGAAAAGTTTAGTCACTCAGTGTATGGCAGCTGGTCCTAGCAATTTGCATAGATCTAATGATATAATATCTGGACCTACCTTGTAGTTTTTCATCTTTTTGACTTCTTTGTCTATCACATCAACGGTTCTTTCTGGAATGGGACCATGTATCATAGGGGCATTTTCCAATGGCTTACTCGGAAACTTTTCATTAATCAATTGCTGGTAGTATTTAGACATCATCTTAGACTTAGACTTCATCTCTCATTTATTTTCTTATTCTCTGTCAGTAGGACTCGGTTTTTATCTTTAATATACTTGATGATTTTGATATCTTAACTGAGTTGACGTCTTCCACTCGCAAGCTTGAATATTTCTTTGTAATTTTCAGCTTGCATAGAGTAAAGGAGTACTTCAGACTTTCCAAAAATCTTTTCCTTTTTTAATGCGCAATAGGTGTCATTTTATTTACGGGTTTTAATTTTATGATATTGTTTTATTGGCTTGGGTACCTTAATGTATCCAACTAAAATTCTATGCTGGGCAGTCAAGGCATCGCCTGATATTACCTTGCAGTCTTTAAAGGTCTTAAGGGATGTTCTATCAGTTAGTATAAAATCTATCTGTGTGTATTTCTTATATGTACTCTTATAAGTAATAAGGTGTTCTATATTCTTATTTAAGTATATGTTAACGATAGATAAGTTATGTCTCAGAAATTTAATATTTGTTCAGCGTCTTAATTTATGATCCCATACCCAAATTGACCCGGCTTCGGCTTGGTTCGGCTTCGTTGCTACTGCCAACGTGTCCATTCAGATCACCTTCGACTTTTCAACTCTCCAGGTGATATCGAGTTGAGAAAGTCGTCGATCTCTTCCCAGGATTCATATTTTTCGTTATCAGAGCATCTACTGTGCGGTGCGTACATTGAATTTATATTGAGAGGTGGTTGGTTGGCTTATATCCATGGCTAATTTAACCGCTATGAGTCCGTCACTTTTTCTGTTAATGTTAATCATAAGTTGCTTAAAATTCTAATCTACCACTATTGCAAGTCCATTTCGACTACATGTAACGGAAAAATATAATGTGTTAGGTAGTTAAGTCTTAAACTTCATCTTCACATATTTTAAAGAAGCTCTTTGCAGGTATTTGCTTCTTCTCCGGCCTTTTGGTCCAAGGGATGTATTTTATTTCCCTCTTACCCGGCATATCTGCCGAGCGTTCCCCGATCCGACACCTTGGGGTCGCGTTTTCTAGGGCTACTTTGTTGCCGGGAATTTTTCGAAAATTAATAGTCATATCGAAACTTTTTGATTTAATACATTTAAAAAAATATATTAATTTAGGTAAATCCAAAAAGATTGTCTCGATATGTAATATTTTAACTTAGGAAACATTGTAAGATATCGAAACCACTTTCTTTCTTTACTTCGTCGTCCACTTTCCGCCAAATTTTACGGCTTTTTGCCTTGGTGCCAGCGCGAAGAAATGAAATTTTAAGAAATAATAGTTCATTCCCTCGAACGGGGATCGAACCCACAACCGTTGTGATGACATAAAAAACATTATTTTCTTACAAAATATATTTTGCTTAAAATTATTTTCAAGTTTTAAGGTTTGTTGCTAGATGATACTTCTCATTCTACCGAGTTCATCTACTAATCAAGCCCTTTCATTAGACACCTATATTGAGGTAGTTGTGTAAAATATGTAATCCGCCATTTTGTCGCGGCGGCCATCTTGAATTTAATTTTTTTATAGTGTCCTCTATTCTACCAATAAAACCCTTTCATTTGATACCCATAAAGAGGTTGTTGTGAAGTAAAATCTACTCCGCCAATTTGTATCGGCGGCCATTTTGGATTTACAGGCATAACTTTATTTTATTGTATTGTCACCAGAATCAAAGGCGTATACCAAATTTCAGATCAATCGGTTAATGGGAAGAGGGTTAAATTTCAATTACTAAATTTGACCCACACAAACAAACGGGGTGAGCTAAATAAAACCGTTTAAAAAACGCGCCAGTCCTGGCGCCAGTCATACGCTTGACTGTAAACCCGTCAGGTTGTAGGTTCCATTTTCATTCGGAGAAATGAAATGCTTAATATTTTCATTTCTTCGCTTTGGTGTCGAGGTAAAGCGCGGCGCGGAGTTCCACGACTGAACACGCTATACCTCCAGAATTCAGCAGAAAGTGAGTAACGAAAATGTCCTAATGGGATCGAAGTGTCTTAACACTAGGATGCAAGGTTCCCTCCCCATCTACCCTGCTATGTGCGGGATACGGCGTGAAAACGGTGGATTCAAGCTTGCATACTTATCATTTCATCAACCTATGACTTTCATATTTACCAATTGTCAATGTCATTAGAAAAATTCTCTTGTATAAAATTTTTATTGGAAACTTTGTATACATAAATAACGGGGCACATTGTTTGAGCATTGTTTAAAATCCGACAACGCGGTGAACCTTTTCCAATATTACTTGGTATTTTTTTTTAATTATTTCATAATATTTACAATCGTATTTTCTTATATAATATAATTTATAACAGAAAAATAATAGAACAATAAAATACACCTTTCAATAAAATTTATATAAAAATTTAAGATTGAGTGCGTAAAAAGTTAACATTTTTAATAAATATCGATAATCTGTCATATTGGATTAAGAATGACTTCATTTACGCCCAATATTAATAATCTATCTCCTACGTCAATCTTCGATTGTTCCATATAACTATCCAATCTCTAGATTGGATAGTTATATGGAACATTAGCTAACCATAGCGGAATTAGTTCCTCCACTCAACACGGCGGAATTAGTTCAGAATTCGGCGGACAATGGGGAACGGGAATGAAGTGTCTCAACACTAGTTTCCCAGATTCCCTTTTTCTACCCTGCTATGAAGATAAAAAGAAACAAAAAAAAAATACAATTTATTACCCCAATTCCATACCTAAGCTTAAACCAACGAACATAAATGG